>RJWJ010034772.1:0-17059 GCA_004363605.1 Indri indri | reverse complement strand
TCCCCCACGCCAACAACCCCACTGTGCAGTTGGGACTGGGTGAAGGGAATTCAATGAGATGCCTGGTGATGGCCCTTCCAATAGGTCTTTGTTTCCTGTCACCGTAACGTAATCTCCCGGGAGCAAAGGCTGTGGATTTTGTACTTCATGTCCCCAGAAGCTAGCACTGTCTTGGCTCATGGTCCATGCTAAATAAATGTTTGTGGACAAAAGAATAAGCCTTCGTGATACTTTTATCAGACTCTAAGCAAACCTGTCTGCTCCTCCCTCTTCACGTGTCCTGCCCCCAGTGGGATTTGGGCAGCACTTAGGTCCTCAGGTACATGGCTTTCCCTGCAAAGAGCTGGAAGAGTCACCGCCCTTGGCAGGGAGATGGAAACTGAGCCCCTTCCTGCAAGTACAGTGGCCCCTTAGCATTCACCAGGGATTGGTTCCAGACCCCGCCGTGGCAACCAAAACCCAGGATGCTCGAGTCCCTTATATAAAATGGCATAGTATTTGCACACAACCTACATACCTCCTCCCATAAACTTTAAATCATCTCTAGGCTACTTATATTAATACTGATACGGTGTCTACACATCACCTCATTCATGTGGATTTAACGTAACATTCAGTGTGCAGCAAATTCAAGTTGTGCTTTTGTGAAATTTTTTTCTGAGTATGTTTGATCTGTGGTTGGTTGAATCCATAGATATGGTATCCACAGATACAAAGGACCGACAACTCTACTTCAATAACAGCGTTGTTAGGCGTTAGTTAAACTCGTAATCATCCCAGGTCTCCTTAAGGGGCAGGAAGCCAGCAGGGAGCCGAGGAGACTGTCTGCCTTCTGGCCCTATCTTGGGTCAGCACATGAGAAGTGGGGCTCCACACGTGTACCTCTTCTTGTGAGATTGTCCAGATAAGCCCTGCGGAAGACCAGCCGGCCCACCTGATGGCATCTGTGGCTTGTGATGCTGGGAAGGACGCAGGGATGGCCGCAGGTCAGCCAAAGCGAAATGGACCTCCGTCCAGATGGAGCAGGAAATCTGCTGACTCGGCAGATTTGCCCAGCACCTTCCCCACGCCAGCTCCGGTGATAGCCCCCAACCAGAGCAGGTCCCTGTCCTCAGGTGGAACTCAACCTCGTGGGAAAATACACTTCGACCCAGCCCCCGGCTTCTGGCACCAAAGTTCCAACTGAGAATCATAATAGTAAATAACAAGATTAGCTAACATTTATTGAGGGCTTACTCAATATGCCAGGGTTTTCTGAGCATTCTGAAAGTATTAAATTGTTTACCCCCCACAGTAACCCTGGGGTGGCACGCCAGAGCCAGCTCATACCAGCTCACGGCAGCCAGTTGTTAAACTTCTAGAAATTTTACAAGCTGGATGTTAAATACGACTATTATTAAAAAATTAAATTACATAAACTCATAATTAAATAAATTATGCTAAAAAAAGTAATAAATACTCAAAACTCATCACTTCCAATTATCTTTCTGCATTTTATTATTGTCTGTGCTCTCGAGGTTTTCACATCTATTATATCGGGAACACCATATAATGGTGGCTACCGAACGTCTCTTCCCAAATCTGTGTTTGGTGACATCGCAGTGGAAATCTACAAAGGCTACAAAGCTTGATTTCTTTTTTTGTTTGCCTTTCTAGACTTAAGAACATGATGGAGAAAAAATTAGTTACGCAAATAAAACTTAAAAGTGTGCCCGTGTCTATAGCTGCCCTCAAAAAGTATCAATAATAATATCATCTGACTTAGCAAAGTCACTCATGCCTTTGACAAATGAGCATCAAGTTTGAACACACGTCTTCATCGTTGCATGTTCACCTTACTCATTAATGTAGATAAAAATAGCAACCAGTGTTTAGGTTGGAACTGCACCCAAGAGCCGGTTGTTAAACATTTGAGGCACATGTTGCTCTGAGCTAGGTGCCTCCCATAAGCCTTCTTTTACAGAGAAAGGAGCTCGTTAGGAAGGGCCGGATTCCCACCAGGCAGCTCAGCCCCAGAGTCCAGGCTCTTAGCACACCAAGGGGAGGGGACATCCTGTCCACCCCCAGGCAGTCCTGGCCAAGCCCTCAGGGAGAGCCAGCTTCTGGTACATTCTGTCTGATCCTTCGCCCCAGACAGGAGGAGCTTATCCCTGTTCTAGAGGGAGGAGTGCAGGACAGACACACAGATGGGACGGGCAGGACGGACACACAGATGGGACGGGCAGGACGGACACACAGATGGGATGGGCAGGACAGGCCAAGGGCCTGGGGTATCTTCAGAGGCAGAAGGGAAAGTGAAGCCAAGTCGGGCAGCACTGGGCCTGGGCTGGGATGCTGCTTCCCAGAGCAAAGCCGGGGCCTGGGTTCAGGAGGGCAGATTAGGTCCAGAGGATGCAAAGCAGAGGTGGGGCCGCCCGAGACTCCCAGAGCAGAGACCAAGGCCCTCGCTCACCCTTAAAGGGACTGTGGACTCAGGCAAGAGCCAGGAGGTCACTAAGTTGCCAGCCAGGCTCGGAAGCTCTCCTACCTCCTGCAAGACAGGCCATTTCAGGCTGCCGCACGTGCCCTCACCAGGGAGCACCCCCAGCAGGCCCAAGGGCAGGCAAAGATAAAAAGAGCAGATTGAGGGACATTTCAGGGGTAAGAAGAGCTGGCCCTGGTGGCTCATTCTCATGGTGACGATGGAGCCAAACTCCCCATAGCCTCTGAGGTCTTCCCCTCACTGCTCAGGTCCCTTTCCAGACTCTCCTCCAAGTGCATGGGACACTCCAGCCAAATGAAACCTCCCACTGTCCCCGGAGGAGCAGGGCCCTCTCCTACCTCTGAGCCCTGACACAGGTGGATGCCCCTGGCTGGGGAGTCAGGGAGGGCTGCATGAAGGAGGTGATGTCTATGCCGGATACTGACGAAGGGAGCTACGTGTAGGCGGAAGGGATTTAAAATAGCCCCGTAGCTCCCTCTTCCACGTGCACACAGCATTTGTTACATAAACAGGCCTGCTCTAATGTTAGAGGTGCTGAAACAGGACACGCAGTCTCTCTGGCGCCCAGTAGGTGCTCCAGTAAATGCGCAGGCTGCATGGCTTGGGCAGGTTGCCCGGCTTCGAGACCCGCCGTCGTGCTAGCTGTGAGCCACATGCAATTGCTGACACAGAGCTATGTTTGACCTACAAAACTAGCAATTTCATATGTTCCAACCTAATAGCCTCTCCGTGCTCTGTAAATGGGGTTAATAGCAGTACCACTCTCGCAGGATTGTTGGGGAGATTAAATGAATTAGCACCTGTGTGAACACCTGGGCTGATGCCTGGACCACAACAAGTAGGTGATAACAACAGCTAATACTTGCATAGCACCTACTGTGTTCTGGGCACTGTGCAAATAGTGCTGCCTTGTTAACTCGCGGCCCCACCAGCCACTCTGTACAAGTGCTTCTCCTATGCCCTGTTCACAAAGAAGGAAGCTGAGGCACGCAGAGGTGGGAAACTCACTCGCGTTTGCCCGGCAGGTGCATGGGGAGCCAGGATTTGAACCCAGCAATCTGCGCTGCCACACTACAGAACAGCCTCTCTGATTGGGTCAACCTGAGCTGTTGCTACTCACTGTCAAGGATGGTTCCACTGGACCAGTAGGTGTTAAGGCAACTAGGGGCTCCCTTTAGGATTTGGGTTTTACGGCTTACACAGCCGTGGGTGGGACTGGACAGGGCGACGTCTGGGGGAGCACCAGAGGAAGGCAGCAACAGCCCAAAGCATGGGCACAGGTGCCAGTTGGGTGCAAGGGGGTGTGGTCTGTGGAGGCTGCCGCCTCTGGGGCCCTGCAGTCTAGCACTCAGTGGGTGGCTTGGGGCCGCCGGTGGTCTGAGGCGGGTGAGGCCAGGACTCGGAAGGATGAATAGGACCCTGGAGCCCACTGGGCACCTCTGCATCTGGCATCATGTCTGATTGCCATGGCCTCCTGACAATGACGAATTCTTCTCTGCTTCCACTTCCCAAATCTCATGCAATTCCTCTCACAGCTGACCCCAACTCAGAACCCCACAGAGAAGAGGGTTCTGGGAGATGCAGGTCCCAGCCTTGGCCAAGCCTGCAGAACCCAGTCCACCACAGACAATAATTCTGGGGGTGGTGTCGCCACGTGAATCCAGGGAGGGAAGGTCTGGGCTTGCTCAGGATGCCTCTCATTTCCTCTGTCCACAGAACCCACCCTCCGGGGGAGAGCCATTCCTCAGTGCGGCATTCAAGACCCTGCCTGTGGGGCATCTGCCCTCAGTGCCCTCCCCAGCTGTCCCCACCCACCTGGCTCCTGCCATCCCCCAAGCACACAATGCCCCTCCTGACAGCGAACCTTGACGTAGATTTTTCTCTCAGCCAGAAAGACATTTCTGTGCATCTTCCCCTCTTCCAGCGTGGACCCTCCACATTACCTACACATCCCTCCCTACCTCCTGCCTGGCCTCTGTTTGGTCCTGGTGTCCCGCATCCCTCCCATCCCCCACACGACCCAGTGGCTTGGGGGAGTGGATCTTGTCCTCCCCGGGGCCAATCCACGTAGGGGCGTGCCACGGCAACTTATTGGTCCAAGGGCTGGTTCTTCTCCACAATTGCCCAATCCGATTATAATCCCTGCTTGGGAGGGCGATGCTCTCTCTCCCACTAGACAAGAACAAGAACACACGTAGCCCCCCATGCTGCTGACAGCCATCATTTGACTGTAGAATGAAATCAATGCTGTGGATGACAGAGTGGAGAGAGGAAGAGGCCGAGTCCCAGGTGGCGTTGTAAAGAGCTGCTGAATCAGCCAGCCCTGAAGCCTGCCCTACCTCTGGTGGAGATTTGTTTTTTCTGTCACTTGTAATTCCAAAAGCATCCTGGCAGGTACACCTGCTTCTTGACCAGGTACACTCCTGTTATTTCCCTCCAGGCCCAATGCAAATGTCACCCCTCTGCAAGTCCCTCCCTCGTGTGTCCGCCCTTGGTGCCCTGAACCTCCACTTGTTCCAGCACTTTGGTTCATTCTTCGTCTCTGTCCCTGGGGTGTCACCTCCCCTGTGAGTTACTGAGCTCTTAAAGAGCAAACCATCTCATGGAGACTAGAGCAAGATAAGTGTATCCATTTAATCTCATCCATTCCACATTCGTTCTGCAAACATTTACTGAGTGCCTCTAAGACAGTGAGTGCAGAGACAGGATGGGTTTTGCACCTGCATGTGTGCAGAGGGTAGGGATGGGGTCACGCAGGAGTGGGAGAGACTACAGAGCAGAGTAAGACACCAGGAACAACAGGCAGTACTTGGCTCGGTGGTAGTGGGGTGGCCTTGGGCTTTGGGGCCTTGACCTTCCTTCTATGTGTTCTCCTCCTGGGGAGGGAGGCAGGGAGGATGAGAAGGCTTCGAAAGGAGAGCCGAGTGCCGACGGCAGAACTGCTAGGGCCCCTGTGGGAGAGAGGCTGCATCCTCCACAGCTTTGAAAGAAGAGTGTGCTCAGAGGAGCTGGGAGCGCATTCATGCATTCATTCATTCATTTGGCTCACGTTACAGAGGGCCTCCTGTGTACCAGGCTCTGTACTTGGCACTTGGGATTAATCCATGAACGAAGAATAAATGGGCCTTGTTCTGGCTCAAGGGGTCAGAAGTCCTTTCCCTGAGACCTGGAGATATTCGCGTTCACCCTCCAAGGTGAAGACATAAGATGTTAGAATCGGCTTTTGGGGTCGTGAGTCTAACCCCAGGCACAAGCAGGCTAGGTGACATTTGAGGGGAGGTGTCCTTTTAAATCCTTGAGAGTCTGTGGTCAGTTTGTACCAACCTATCTCCTCCAGATGGGTCCTGTCTGCACCCCAAATCTCTGAACACAGCCCCCTTCTCCACAGCCCCTGTAGCTGTGAGCAGTGCTGCACACATAGGACCAGCCCTGTAAATATCTTGTGCATGTATGAACGGCATACACGTGGGCCACGTGTCAGTCAAAATTCATGTTGCCAGTGACGGAAACCCGACTCCAACTAGCTGAGGCCAAAGGGGAAGTATTCACTCACAGAATCCAAAAGAAAGTTAGATAATCAAACTGGGGAAACGCAGAAAGCAGCTGGGCCTAACAACAACAAGAACCAGAACTGGAAAAGAACCTTCTCCCTCCATCTCTCACCTCTGCTCCTCTCCACACAGAGCTCCGTCCTCTCTCTCCCTGCAGGCCACTCCCCGACATGGCGTGAAACATGGAGGCTGAGCGCTCCTGGCTTTACCATCCGACATCTGCACCAGAGAGAGAGCCTGGAAACACCTTTTCAGCATTAGCCTGAAAAATTCCCAGCAAAGGATTTGCCTAGGACAGACCCAGCTTGGCTGCAATGCTCAGACCTGAACCAACCATCTATGGCCAGGTGGGAAAAGGCATCGAGAGTGGCTCAACTTGGGCCACACATCATGTACAGACCAACCAAGCAGGGCAGAGAAGTGGGGTCCTCTAAAACATGGCGGCATCAGCAGGAGTCTAGACGTAGGAGCAAGGAGAATTGAAACTTCTAAAGACAGAGGCTGTTTAGAATGGGGATGTCTAGATAAAGTGAGCAGACATTTGTCCATGACACAATTGTAGTCTGAAAGTTGAATCAGAGAAAAGATTTTTAAGGCATCACCTGCAAAATTCACCTTCCTGTATTGCTGTCTATTCAATATCTGATAACTGAATTAGCTGGTTATAGTAAAACCTGCCCTGAATCTAGAGCTAAAGGAACTAAGTTTGAAACTGAACTTGCCATTTACTAGCTAGGGCAAGTCACTTAACTTCTCTCCACCTTGGTTTACTCGTCTGTTAAGTGGGCACAATACTCCCTCCTTACAGGTTTAAATGGGTCGTGGACGTGAACGTCACCAGCATCATATTGGCAGATGCTTCACCACTGCTGGTGAAAGACCTCAATCCACACATCAGTCCCAGGTCAGACAAGTGGATTCCAGGGCTCCTAGTGCATATTTAGTTCCTTGCAACCATATGTCTCAGCCTAACAAGGGTATCTGGAAAATATTTGCTCATTCCTCATCTGGGACATCTCCTTTCTAAACATCCTCCCTCCTCTAGAAGTTTCTATGCTCCTTGTCCCGACACTAGACTCCTTCACATGCAGCCATGTTTTTAGAGGACCCCACTTCTCTGGCACTGGTTGGTTGTTTGGTGAGTGGGAATGGAAGGTGTGTGTGATCCGGCTTCCCCTGCACTATGGGGCAATGTGTGCCCCTGGAGAGGGTCCCTGTCCCTGCAGTGACCTAACTGTCCCTAACGGGAACATGACCTCCTATATGCTGCTCAGCTTGGCTGCCTAAATATTGCCACATCACTTTCCTGCTCCGGGACAACAATGGCCCCAACTGCTACCAGCTCTACCTGGACCCGGGCCCTTGAGCATCAGGGAGTAGACGTGTCCCTCAGCCCTCCCTTCCCATGGCTCCCCGGTCACACCTTGCTCCCTGACATGTCCTCCCCTCTCCCCTCCAGCCACCCCATCCTGCGTATTCCTCAGGCACCCAGCCTCTGAATGCTCTGGCTAACTCCTGAGCCCTCGCCTCCTGCAGCCTTACCTCCGTACCTAATTAAAGGGGAGACACGGGGTGCTGCCTTATGTTCCTTACCCGAGTTTTCAGGCACGGTCACCGTAACTCCTGCTCTCCTGAAATTTAAAATCGAATAGGGAAGACAAGTTTCTTTCTACGAATCCTTTTCTCCCACCTTTTCCTCCAGCAGTTAACCTCAGTGTGGACTCTTCGAGAAGTTGTGTAGCTTGAACACGGGTTAGCAGGCAAAATTCAGGAAAATACTACTTGGAAAACAGGTGCCAGATACAGAGATTTCCCTGCTTTAGGAATGGCGGATACACGCTGCACATGTTGCCTCCTGTCACAGGGCAGACATCACTAACCGATCACAGCGATCTCATCCAGGGAACTGGGACCCAGCCTGAGATCTGCAGCAAAGCACTCCAAGCAGGCATAACCAATCCACTGGAGTATAACAAAAAATGTATTTGTTCTTTGTCCCTTGTTCCTGGTACAGAGCTTCAAAAACTAGGAGAATTTACCAAATGATAGGAGTGTCTTTTGTTATTCATAGTGAGCACCTGTCCTGACTTTATACTAATGAGGTGATTCCTGGTGGGCCCTTAGGTAGTTTTAAGGGAGGAGCTGGCCACACCACGCATGTGATTAGAGGGGCTGGAACTTCCGCCACCCCCACCAACTTCCCAACCCCCAGGAGGGGGGTGGGGCTGGAGATTGAATTCACATGGCCAGTGGTTTCATCAAGCATGCCTACTAAAGAAACTCCAGATAAAAACTCTGAAACAAGGCTTGGGTAGCTTCCTGGTTGGTGAACACATCCATGTGCACCCACATTCTGCTGGGAGAGGGTATGGAAGCTCTGCACCCTCCACCCCCACCCCACGACCTTGCCCTGTGCATCTCTTTGTCTGGCTGCTCATTTGCATCCTTTATGATAAAACGATAGTCATAATTATAGCATTTTCCTGAGCTCTGTGAGTCATTCTCGCACATTTTCAAACATTGACAGGAATCAGGGGAACCGCCACATTTGTGGTTGGCTGGGCGGAAGTGCGTATGAAGTGGGGGCTGGTCCCCTAACTTGCGGGGTCTGCCCTGGGAAATCAGCATCAGAACTGACTGAATCGTAGGACACCCAGTCCGCGTCATACACTGCTCTCAGAAGGAACCTCTAAAGACAAAGCAGAATACCCACATGGACAGAGAGCAGAGGTCAGCAGCCACGGCCAAGGCCAGCCCACCACCTGTTCTTGTAAATAAAGCTTTATCGAAACACAGCCACGCCCATTCCCTTACGTGCCAACTATGGCTGCTTTCCAGTAGCAGAGGTGAGTAGTTGCAACAGAGGCTGTGTGGCCCTCCAAGCCTAAAATGTTTACTACCTTACCCTTTACAGGAAAAGAACGATGACCCTGGCCCAGCACATCAGGAGATGTTACCCAGAGCAACAGTATAAGCCCCAAAGCCCTTTGAGTCTCACTGTTTTATTTTCAAGCCTCAAGCCAGTGTTGCATTCTCTTCTTTTTGTGTATACATTTCCCATGAAAGTAATTTTTAAACCACCTCTAGTTAAGTACCAAGTTCTGTTTGCTTAGTGGGAGTTATTCCTCATTTCCCAAGAAGCTTGTGATCGCAGGATGGGAGACGGAGAAGTGGAGTAAGGCTGGGACTGAGGGGCCGAGCTTCTTCCAGAAAACCCTTTAGGAGTGACAAGAAGATCCAGACTCCAGACTGAAGCACTGACTCAGACACTCATGTTCTCAGTGAGCACATGCAGTCCACTGCCTGATCTGGGCTTTTCTTTCACCTTTTAGAAAATGATGGCCACCAATGGCTTCCCAAGCTCTGCCAGTCTTGTCTGCAAGGTGATGGCTCCAGCGGGGCCTCTTCTAGTATGTTCCATGGGTCCTTGTGCCATTTATTTACTCCCGAGGAAAACCGTTTGCAAACTGTGTTCTGTGGGGCCCTAAGGTTTCCACAAACTTTGAGGGACTACTGGGGTAGAATGTGGGTCCCAAGTCCATGCCAACTTAACCACAATATTTCCTATTACCCATTTTATTTGTTTGAGAAGAGGAATCTGCTGATTAAATAAGTGTGAAAATCACTTGTCTAAATGCTTCATTCAAACTCAAACACTTATGGGAAAAGACAGGTAACATAAATGAGCAAATCAGAGAAGGCACTGGACAATAGGGAGTGGCGGGGCCTGTGGCAAACTGTCTGAACAAGAGCAGGTGCCCCTGAGATCTAGCCATGTAGAACTACAAATTTAATGTGTCCAAATTTTCCAGTATTTTTTAGTAAATCTGGAAATTTAAGTGGCTATTTTCCAATTATTAAGACGTGCAGGTCAAACAGATTCCTATCTGTGAACCAGATGCAGCTGGTAGACAGTCAGTCTGCAACTCCTGGCTTGGGCAATTGCCTTTGAGAAAAACCAGCCAGGAAGGGCTGCTATTTCCTTGAATTCACTCCATAGGCCAACATGGGGCTCCTGAGTTGTCACCTCTCCTATGAGTTGCTGAGCAACTCAGGAAAAACCCACCAAAAAGACAGGCATCCCAGTCCTGACTGCTGGCCCTAACTAACTGTGTGAACCTGGACAAGGCCTTGAAGCCCCTTAGCAGGTGTCTGCACAAGTGTGATGACAATAGCACACCCCAGATGAGTGGGAGGGCGGGAAGAGGAGAGCACACTGCGGGTGAGTGCATCCCCTGCAGCCCAAGTGGTGCCCGGTGGGACACAACAAGGGGCGTTCTCTTGGGGAGAGCAGGGGTGCGCAGGGGGGATGGTACCTGGCACATGGGCAGAGAGTCCCCCAATCAGCCCCAGGGGTGCAGCCTGTCCAGAGAGCTCAAGCCTCACTCTAAGGGGAATGAAAAATGACCACCTTCCACCCCAGCTCTCCTGTGTGCAGACGAGGAGCGAGAGCCCCGTTGGAGAGGAGCGGGTGCCTGGGCCGGGGGCTGTCGAGCGGGATCATTAATAAGATAGATGTTCCTAACGGCTCCAAGAGGGATCATGGAGCTACTCATTATCAGGGGTTGAAATCGCTAATTATTCGTTTCTCTGCCGCTGTCACTCGCCATGCCCACCCAAACCACCGGCCCCAGCAGCGGTCCTTTCTCGCATGGCCAACAGGGGGCCGTGAGCACACACAGCCAGCCCCAGGGCTGGGGGCAAAGTCTTCTTCCTGCATTAAATACTTATTAAAGTTGATTAGAACTCAATGCACCATAAAATCTCTTTCAAGTCAGTGAAATGCCTTTGGCTACAGATTTTTTTTTCCCTCAATTCTATCCAAAAGGAACTCCCAAGCACTCAGAGAGCATTGGGAAAATTAGATGAGGGTTGAGGAGGGGGAGTGTGGCATTCCAGACTGGGAGAGGGGGAGGTGGGTTTAGAATATTTATGGGAGAAGATAGCAGCGCCTGGAATGAGGGGCATCCAGGAAGAAAAAGGGAGTGTGGATGCAGGCGGGGTGGGAAGGCTGCCGGATGCAGGTATTTTTAGGAACGATATTACCCTGGACCTAAAAATATGAGACATGGCTGTCTTTAAAAGCGATCTAGGCCCTATTTACATTTCAGAGCAAACAGCATATTGTTTTCATCAGGGGGAAATAAGCACTCATGTTTACCTTATGTTTCCTTCAAAATATTTGCATTTCAAAGCCTTCTGAGCTTTAAGTTTCAGAGCTGTTCGAAACGTGGCACCTGGGCTTCTCCCAGATGGGCCGTGTTTACAGCAGAAATCCATACCACCCAGCCAGGAAGACACCCCCCAAAAGGATGGGGTCCCTCTAAGGACCGTGATGCATCCCCCAGGGGCGCTGCAGCTGGGACCAAAACTGGCGACCAAATGAGTGGTGGGAGGGCCAGACAGCCCAGTCCCCAAAGCCTCTATGTGGGATCCACAGGTCTTCCTCTTGCAGTGCCCTGTCATCCTCCCCGTGGACAAAGGAGGGGCAGCACTGCTCTGCTCTGCTCAGAGGGGCAGCCCCGGAGCCCTCCGGAGATGTGTCAACCGGCGCAAGGAGCAAGTAGCGATCCTGGTGCCAGCGGGCCAGACCAAATGACCTCAACTCGCTCTTCTTGCCCCCAAATTTTCATTGTTCATTTAACAATAATTAGTGAGGTCCTACTATGCGCCAGGCCTTGGCGTGGGACTGGAGCCACAATGATGAACAAGGCCGGTCAGTGCCCGCCTTTACCGGACGCTTACTCTGTGCCGGCCACTGTTCTGGGCTGCACATTAGAACCAACTGGCAAGCTTTTAAATGCCCCAAAGCCTGAGCCACACCCCAGACCAGGTAGATTTTAGTCTCTGCAGGTAGGGGCCCAGGCACCATTCGTTTTTACAACTCCCCACGCCAAGTCTGAGACCTGGTGTTCTAAGTGTTCCACGTGTATGAACTCATTTACTCCTCAAACAGGCTTCTGAGGTGGGAACAACGATTATCTCTCTTTTAATGATGACGCACAAGGATGTTAACTCAGCTGAGGTAGCGCGGCAGAGCCAGGATTTGAACCCAGGTGGCCGGGCTCCATGGACTGCACTCTCAGAGCTCTGCTGGGGTGTCTCCTGGTGCTCAGAGGGCTCCTGCTCTGGAGAGAGGCCGCTGGAGAGACACTACGCAGAAAGACAGGCTTCCAGCCACAGCCATTCCAGCCCTGTCTGTGCTGGCCCCAGCCAGAGACTCGCTGTGCCAGCCTCCCTTGCAGCTAGGGTTCTGGCTGACAAGATACCATGGGAAGTCTGCTTGGAGCTTCCAGAAAGCGCTGTGCTCCAAGGTTAAAGGGCAGGTGTGTGGGGAGAGTGCCCTTCTCCTTTTCCATCCTCTTCCTTCCACCTGGGATGTTTCCGTGCGAGGATGCGATGTTTGCAGCTGCGGAAGCCATTCTGTGCCCACAAGGAAAAGGCTGAACCACAGACACTGATGGGACTGTTCAACCCACCCTGGAACAGCCCCCTCCAGATGTCTCGTCAGAGGGGAGAACTTCCATGCCTTCCTTGTTTTCAGGTATTCAAGTACTTGCACCTGCATCCGTTAGAATTAGATTTGTCTGTGATTAACAGAAAGCCCCAGAATAACAGTGGCTTACGCACGATAGAAGCTTATTTATCTTTCACATAAAAGCAGTCTGAGGATAAGCAGTCCAGAGTGATGGGGCAGCTTTAAAGTCACCAGAGAGCTGAGCAGCTCTTCTCTCACTGTGCCCCATTGTTAGCATGTGACTTCCACTCACAAGCTCAAAGGGGGCTGCCTGAGCTCCAGGCATCACATTTGCATCCCAGCTAATAGGAAAGAGGAGAGGTAGAAGAAGGGTGCACCCACCCCCTCCTTTTAAGAACACTTCCTTGAAGCTCTTCTGTCTATATCCCATTGACTAGGAGTTAGAGACTGACCACACCCGGCTGTAAGGAGGCCGGGAACTGTGTTTGTTCTGGGCAGCCATGAGCCTAACCACAATGAGGGGTTCCATTGATAAGGAAGAAGGATATTGGGGAACAATATGCAGTCTCTGCCATACAGCTGAGGCTCTCCTAATTAATCCAGGTGGTTGGTTGACACTTAGGCAGGAAGGGGCTCGAAGATGACTCCTGTTAGCCAGGGCAAAAGGAGAGAGAACAGTGTCCAAGGCAGGAGCAGCAGCACAGGCCAAGGCCCAGGCGTAAGAGGCAGTGCGGTGAACTTGGAGAACGGAAAGGAACCCTGTGACTCAATGGTAAAGCAAGGCAGGTGCCAGGTGAGGTGGGAGAGGCACCAAGAGACTAACCCACGCGGGACCCTTACAGGACACCATGCTGAGGAACTTGGACTTGATTCTAAGAGTGACAGAGACCCACTGGAAAGTGTTTGGCAGGAAAGTGACATGGCCAGGGTTGCACTCTAGTCGCAGGGTGGGGTATGCATCGGGTTGGGGCAGGGGGTCGCAGTGGGAGGCTCCCAAGAACCAGGAAAGGTGTGATGCTGGCCTGAGGCGGCCCAGTGGCAGGTCCTGTCCCCAGGGGGAGGCAGGTGAGGGACGGTTTAGAGGAGGGTTTAGAGGGGTGCAATTCAGACTGGGTCTGCAGGTGACATTTGAAGCTTGCACCAGAACCTAAAACAACGCTGTGCTTCCTTCATCAAGAAAGCCTTGTGACAAAAATCATGTGTGTCTATGTGTGTGTGACTCTCTGATGCAAGCTCCTTCCTTCTTCCTGGACCACTAACAGTTTGCAGACCAGCACGAATCCGTAGACTACTCGGAACATCACCGGTCTCGAGGACAGAAGCCCCTGAATGCCTCGTGAGAGGCTGCGCTCTCGGACCAGCGCAAACGCCAGTCTGCTCCACAGCTGACGCAAGCCTTGCTGTCCCTTCCTTGCTCCAGTGCCCTGTACCAGCTCACCACACCCCTCCAGAGGCCACCTGTGGCCCTTGGCAGAAGGACGACTGCTGATCAGCTCTTGGAAGAGCAGCGGATTTCCAGGCAACCAGCCTGTGAGAGGAGGCTGGCCTGAGGCTCCCTCGCCACCCACATGGAGCCCCAGGGACTTACAAAGCCCTCCCTTGCCAAGCTTTTCCCAGAGCAATGTGATTGCCTTAGGGAAGGCGGAGGGAGAAAACGGTCCTCAAACTCACTCCCTGGAGAGAGGCCAAGGCAAGCTGTGAGATTAACTCCTGGGGAGTGCTCCGTTTTTAGGCTATTCTAAAAGGGAAGGAAGGAGAGAAGGAAGGAAGGAGGGAGGGAAGGAAAGAAGGAAGGAAGGAAGGAAGGAAGGAAGGAAGGAAGGAAGGAAGGAAGGAAGGAAGGAAGGAAGGAAGGGAGGGAGGGAGGAAGGAAGGGGCCCTATGCAGTCAGCCTGAAAGGCAAGAGCTCCCCCGCAGCATAGCAACGTGGGCTCCAGGTCCAGGCGACTTCGAACACCACGTTCAAAGCCCCCTTCCTCCCAGATACTGTGGCTGGTAAACGGGCCGCTGGGATACCCCAGCGAAGCCTGTGCTGACATGGGATGAGGCTCTTCTTGAGGAACTCGTTGCTTTTGCTTCGGAGCTCAAATCTGCAGCACTGACCAAGGAGTAAGGCTGGACAGTTCATGATCTTTCTTCTAAACCCTACCCGGAGAACTCAGGCCAGGGTCTGGGAAGCCAGCAGAGGACATCAGAGGCGCGGGCCAGCTGCCCTCCCAGCTGGGTGCACCACAGTCAGTGGCAAGGCAGCCACCCCAGACCCAGCCTCTCGGCCCCTCCGCTGTAGGTGCAGGAGCTCCGGCGTCCCCACCCCGACCAGTGGAGCCCTGCCCTCCATGAAGCCTCGTCTCCAGCTTCATGTTTTATGCCGAGGGAATCGGGGTTTAGGAGGGGTAGGTAGCCAGTGGCAGGCCGGAGAAGCATGAGAGAGGCAGTGAATGAAATTCTTTGTTTAAGGAAAGCGCGAGCTGCGCGTCTGCAAGCCCAGGAGAAGCATGTCATTTTGCTGGAAATGCGATTTTCCCTAACAAGTACAGAATTCTACATGACATGTTGAAAAGTGTATCTCTTTGAGAAGCTGCTCTGTATCTCAGAGGCACCATCAGTACAGAGCCGTGTAATGTGGCAGTTGCCATGACAACGCCTCGTTTTCCATAGACAGGAAAATCAGAGCAGCTAAGTCGATTGAAAGGCCCCTAATAATGTCTGGAGACCGGGCTGAGATGCGGTGCTGGCTTCCACAGAGCCCGGGGCGCATTTGGGGTCTAGGGTCCACCTTATATGTGCTTCATGGAGAATCCCCGAGGTCATGTTCAGGGCCTCCTCCTCATCTGTCAGAGGCTCAGAGACAATGGGATTTGTCCAGGACCACCCAGCAAGGCAGTGACAGGGCCAGGGTGACCAGGCTCCCGCCTCCATGGGCAGGCAGTGCTCGTGGCAGAGGTGACACTGGCCCCCACTCCCCCTGCCTGCATCATCCTTTCTGTCACTGTTTCTACTACAGAAATAGTAGCCCTGAAGACAGACATTGTCCTTAGCACTGGGCAGCAGAAGAAAGCATGTCCCCAGCATCTACCCCCCACATGCTCAGCCCACTCGTGCGTCCCTGAGGACACCCAGCGTGAGCTCCCAAGCACAAGGACAGGCCCGCTCAGAGTGGGTGCTCCATGCACAGGTACAGCACTAACATTCGTACACACACCCATGGGCCCCCCCCAGTACAGAAGCCACAGCCCCATCACCCCAAGGCCTGGCACAGTGTCTGGCAAGGCTGGATTTGCACAGAGGTGACACCCCAAATTCAACACACATGTGCATGCACGTGCTGCAGCCAAGGCTCTGCCCCCACAGGCATCAGCAGTGTACCCCTACTTTGCCAGGCATCAGCACGCAGCAGGGTGGCCAGTCCCTCCCTCAGCACAGTGCTCTGCGGTTCGCCAGGAGTGGGGGCAGGATGCTCAGAGGGACTCAGCCCACTCAGGAGCCCACGGATGCAGCGTCCTTGCCCCTGTGGATTCCTGAGTCGACACCGGATGTCCCTGAGGTGCCCCCCTCCGACCTTCACTCTCGTGTCTGCTGGTCGTGCATGTCACCCTCCTCCCTCCCAGAAGGTGGCCGGCAGCTAGCACAGGGCGGGAGCAAGGAGAGCATCCATCCTGCTCTGTAATCTCCAAACATAAGTCAGCATGGGGACCCGGGAGTTATGGTGGGGAGAGGCACATGCCCCCCTCAACTTCCCAGAGGAAAAATTTTATATAACTGTCAGAGATGTAATAGAACTGTCAGAAGTACAGGAAACCAGCTCCACAGATTACAAAAACACATGTCAGGGACCTATTGGTTTAGTGACAGTGTGAAAATCACAATTTTTCCGTCAAGACGGAAAATAGAAACAGAGAAAAACCAGGAGCACTTTGACATACATCAGCCGACAGTGGCAAGCCCGACCCACCGTCTTGGGGGAGACCCCCAGAAGCAGGTCCAAGTGACCAGGTTCCCTGTCCCCACCCAGCATGGACCCAGGCTGAGAAAGTAGGGGTGTGACCCTCCCCACTGCAAGGTCAGGCTCCTCCCCACTGCCCTGGCTAGTGGCTGCCCCCCAAGGACAGGCCTGCAGCCTGCGGAGAATCCCAGAGTGCCCGCGTCACACACACACATTGGCCTGGCCACTCAGTGGTGAAAGAGCCGGTCTCAACCCCAGGCCTCCTTCCCTCTTTTCTGAGGTCAGGTGAAAGCCAGTGTGCCCCCAGCCCCCGACCCAGGGGCTCAGGAGGAGGCGGGATGGGCCAAGGAACAAGGATATTGAGAGAAACCACGATGCTTGAAAGCTGCCCACACACCTCTCAGCCGTGCGCAGGGCTCCCCGTGGCCACTCTAGAGAGTCGCCTTGTGTCTAAGCAGCTGTGCACCCCAGTTCCACCTGCCTGGCAGCGTTTCCTGTGGTCGTAACCAAAGTCTGGGTGGAAGCATCCTCGTGTCAGCTACGGCCGGGACCAGGTGACAGATTTTGATCATCCTTGGCACGTGGACAGTGTGTGATGCCTCAGA
>RJWJ010034771.1:0-17054 GCA_004363605.1 Indri indri | reverse complement strand
CTGGCTCACCCGTCTGCCCAACACCCCAACGCCTTCAGCTTCCACAGGCTGAAGGAGGCACTCAGAGTTCCCTCTCAGCTGGGGAGGCACTCAGAATTCGCCGCTCAATTAATCAGGCCTGGCTGATTAACTTTAAGTCCTGGAAGGGCCGAGCTGGTTGCGAGGGCTCCCAGGCTGGGGGAAAGAAGCCGATCCGCACCGTACCGCGACCTGCTGTGGGCCCTGAGCTGGCGTTGGCCCGCCCCCAGGGCTCTGGCTCCAGAGGGAGCCGCTCAGGGGCTGGGAGGTACCCGATCAGGGAGTCAGTCGGGACACCAGGGTGTCCCACCGTCTCCTTTATGTCTCCCTTCCCAATCTCACGCCAGACCAACAATAGCTCTCATTTCCACTGGCCCACCCTGAGCAGTCCCAATCGCCAGCAGTTTCCAGGTTAGAGTCCTCTACTCAGTAATCACCTCCCCATTCAAGACCCGCCGGGTGCCAGAGACCAGCTTCCTGACTCCTAACTGCCTCCGGCGGTAGCCCGGACCGGCTCCTCCCCTGCGGGTGCAGCCCTGACGGAGCTCCGGGAAGTTCAAGTTGCTTCCAGCTCGTGTCCCCTCACCGCTGGGCCCCACGTTTCCTGACACAATTCTACATCCACTTCTCACAAGCCCCTGCCTCTCGGTGGGCTTGTAAGTCTGTGGGGAAGCTAGACTGTCTTGTGAGGGACTTATCCCGGTGCACTTACTGACCCGGCTGGCGCCGCCGTCTCACGCTCCACTCTCTATTGTCTGTCCGCGCTTTCCAGGTTTTGCGTTCCAATCTCCCGTTCGCCTTATTCTTTTTCCAGATTTGTGTGTCCCCCACTGAATCTCCACCGATTCACCTCGCTGTTTTTGCAGGAGAGAGATCCGGTCGTGTGTAGCAGACCGAGATCTACATCTCTTTCTCTGGAGGTAGGGAACCAGGAGGCTGCCTTAACTCCGCCATTTTTCTCCCCCCCCCCACAGATATTTTTAAGTCCAAATTTGTCATTGGTTCATCTGGGCTTAGCCTTTTTATTGCTTCTACTGGTTTAGGGGCTTGAATTATGTGCTCCTGAAATTAGTGTTTCAATTCAGATAGTTCTTTCTTCTCAGCAGTCTTGACTTCAGGTTTGACTGGCTTGGTAACTTCTCACTATTCTGTCTACTTTTTGTACAGCCTACAATGCTTAAAAGACATTCTATAAAAAAGACACCTGCACCTGAATGTTTATAGCAGCACAATTCACAATTGCAAAGATGTGGAAACAGCCTAAGTGTCCATCAATACATGAGTGGATTAATAAAATGTGGTATATGTATACCATGGAGCACTATTCAGCTATAAGAAACAATGGTGATATAGCGCCTCTTGTATTTTCCTGAACAGAGCTGGAACCCATTCTACTAAGTGAAATATCCCAAGAATGGAAAAATAAGCACCACATGTACTCACCATCAAATTGGTTTCACTGATCAACACCTAAGTGCACATATAGGAATAACATTTATCGGGCGTCGGGCAGATGGGAGGGGGGAGGAGGGGGGATGGGTATATACATACATAATGAGTGGGATGCACATGGTCTTGGGGATGGACACGCTTGAAGCTCTGACTTGGGGGGGCGGGGGGACAAGGGCAATATATGTAACCTAAACATTTGTACCCCCATAATATGCTGAAAGAAAAAAAAAGAGGAAAAAATGTATACTAGGGAATTCTGTAGCATTTAAATTCAATGTTTTAAATTGGACTCAAGTTACATAGTTCTAGTCATTCACTTTTTGGATTACTTACGAAAAGATTAAATGCAGTAATCTATAGAAATAAATTATTAATTTATAATAAAAAAAGAAATCAGAACAATCAGTTGTTCTCTTAGAGCAAGACCATCCCTTTACTGCATCATAAAAGACTGGAACACCTCAGTGGTCTGTCCAAGCATCATTGGAATTGGCCTGGGGAGCGAAGCACTGACCACAACCCCAGGTGTAGCATAGCAAGGCCATTTTCCCCTGGTCTTATAGGTAAGGCCCAAACATCTGGCACCAAAAGAGAGTGCGTTTACCCTGTCACGAGCACCCATTTGACCACTGAGGCAGCTGCCAGTTTCCAAAAATGGCCTCAAATTCTTTCACAGTGTATTTTTTTCTTTTAGAATGAATCTCCAAAGATCATATATCTTTGCCACTTGAGAGCTGTATGGAGACTCTTAAATCAGATGAAATCTAAGTTAGTGGCTGTTTCACCAAGATTGCTAAATCCTCCTTGGAAGATAAATCAGAGAAAGGGAACACAGAGGCTTTAATTTTGATTGGTTGGCTATAAAACCAAATGGAGTCTCATTCTTTTGTGTGATTCTTTGGATTTTTATAAGGGATTGGATTATCATTGAACCAAATTTGGGGAGAGACTGGGCAGACAGGATTTGTTGTCATATACCTCAGTTTTATTTGCAGACAATCAAGGTGGAAACATTACAAAAGCTTAGTATTTAAGATAAAGTGAAGGGATTTAAGAATTAGGTCATCTGTAAAGTGTTTATAAATAAATGCATAGATATTAGGGAATTAAGGCTTATGGTTCAACATTAGAAAGAAAACAGATGCATCAGAGATGTAAGAGAGTAAAAAGTGATTGGTGAAAGCACTCAACTCTAGCTGGCACCATGATTTCCAAGTTAGTTGAGCCTATGGATATATAATTACTTAAGTCTCTAATACTCAACATCCCACTCTAGGTTCAATCACCCACCTTTAGCTTGAGTTACTCAGATAATCAATGAACCCTTTAGGATACTTGCCACAGAGTTAGAGGAGAGACAGAATCAAATTTGAATCCAATACTAGGGCAACTTCCCTCCCAAGTCAAAGAGTTATTGAGAGTGTCTGGTTAGTGTACTCATTAGTGTGTGTGAAAAAATCCGGGGCCACACCATGTGGGAGTGTTCACTACTTTTCTTCTTCAAGACACATCATGCTGATTGATTAGTTGTTCTTTCTAATAGCTCTAGGAGGTAATTAAATGCAGTCTCTCATTTTGCAAATGTAAAAAAAGAGGCAAAAACAGTAAGAGACTAGCTTCACACCGTAAATGAAGGACACATTATCATGAGGGCTGTGACTTTTTCTGACTTTTTCTTTAGGCAAATAAAAAACACCTGCAGAGAGTGGTTCTGTTAGAATAGAAACTTAATTTGAACCAACTTGAGTTAAAAGGGAAGGATGCTAGGGTCTCTTGGGACTCTAAGCAGGGATTCTTCATAGTGTCTGGAGGGCAATCAGGGCCTGGAATCCTGCAGAGATGCAAGGAGTTTGCTTGGCGAACCTGTTTTACTTATCGCAGATCACTTTTCTCTATTTCCCAGTTCAAATAGTAGTTGCAAATATATTAATTGAAGGCCCAATAGTAAAATGCAAGGAATGAGTTGGGGATATCCATTATAAAATCCCAAAAGGTGAGAATTCTGGAGGTCTGTGGACAAGAGCAACTATGATAGAAGAGGCTGATGTAAATTCATAAAAGGAACTTAAAATAAAAGAAAACGACAATGACAAAAGCCAGAAATGCCTAGATTTGAGCACCTACATGTATACTAATCTATTTTTATTCAATGCCTTGGGGTCTGCCCACTTCCACTAGAAAAGTTTGAGAGGGACTTTGAGTCCCAGAGAAAAATAAGTCTTCATCTATGGTGAGGAAACAGAATAACTGATCCTTGGAGGAGTGGTATTCATGATTCTGTGATGGAAGGGTTAGCAAAGAGGCAGGGTGGGGTTTGCATAGGAATGCAAATGAACAAAGGAGACATTTATAGACGGCTGACCTTTTTTCCCCATCAATTTGTTTCTCTCTTTTTCTTTTGCTTGGCATAATTTTATTATTAGAAGCAAAAAAATGAGATTAGAATTTTATTTTTAAAATTGATAATTAACAGTGATAGACATTCCTAAATAGTTTGGAAATGTTCAACTTCAGCAGATTTTCCTGTGTTCAACACAAGAATCGTCCATTTGGCCACATTATTAATTTCCATTGATTCTTTCATCCAGAAGACATCACTGAGGGGTCCGTATAGTGTGTGTGACACTCTGTGCTAGATGGCACAAAGTTAGGCACTGCCGGCAGAATCCAGCATTGCCCCAAGCATTTCATCCATATTAACTCATGTAGTCCCATGTGTATCCAGTGACACAGACACAGTTATTTTCTTATTTTTCTGGTGTGGAAACTGAGGCACAAAGAAAAACAACTTTTCCTGGTGACACAGGTAGGAAATGGAATATGTTTATGGCAGCACAATTCACTATTGCAAGCATGTGGAAACAACCCAAGTGTCTGTCAATCCATGAGTGGATTAATAAAATATGGTATATGTGTACAATGGAATACTACTCAATTAAAAAAAATGATGGTGATCTAGCACCTCTTATATTTTCTTGGATAGAGCTTGAACTCATCCTCCAAAGTGAGGTATCACGAGAATGGAAGAATAAGCACCACACATACTCGCCATCAAATTGGCACTAACTGATCAACACTAAGGTGCTCACATGGAAGTAATATTCATTGGGGGTTGGGGGTGGGGGTGGGGGTGGGTAAACTCACAACTAATGGATATGGTGAGCATTGTATGGGGGAAGGGCACGCCTCTAATCCTGGCTTGGGTGAGGCAAAGTCATAACAGGTAATCAAAATGTTTGTACCCCCATAATATCCTGAAATGAAAAAAAATAAAATGGAAAGATTAAAAAAAAGGAAATAGAATATGAACCTCAGCATGCAGACACTGCAGCCTTTTCCTTAACTGAGCTATCTTCTCAAAAGACTACAAATGTAAGTGTCAACGAAGAGCAGTTTACGATACACACTTAGGGAGTGGTTTTCCATAAGTAGAGAAGGCACAGGCTGATTTCCAGCTCTTTGATCTGTCCCTCATAAGAGGATGAATGAGGGAGGACTGCGAATGTTGAAGTTAACTGTTTGACAGCAGCAATCCATTAGGGGATTGGAGATTTTGGAGAAGAGAAATTACCATGGTGATGCTTTAGAAGATTATTTGGCAACCCTGTGAAGGCTGGTTTAGCAGAGGAGGGTGAGGTGGTGGGACTTCGAGTGTTAGCATCAAGGTGGGAGATCAGTTAGGACCAATCTTGCAATTAGTCTAGGTGCAAAGTGATATGGGCTTGAAAATAGATTTCAGAAGATGAAAAATGATGTACCTTAATATGTTCCTCTTTTCTCAGCTTTCCTGCCTTACAATAAGCACACTTCTTTTTTTCTGTTTTCTTTCCCTATGAGAGTTTCCCAAGGCAACAAAACAGTCATGTTTTGCGTTTGATTTTCGAGTGTTAATCAGACTATGTCTTGCTGTTTATGATTTGAAAAGTAGCCCTTTGGGGCAAATGAATGCATGATCCTCAGTCTGTGCTCTTGTTTACAGTAGATTTTGTGCAGTAGCTTCAATGGCTTCTGTGATGTTTGACACACTCTGGATGTTTAAACATAAGCAAAGCCTTTTGAAGACCTCACGTGATGTTGATTAGTTTTCAGAAATGACAGGCTGTGGTACAAACTCCTAAGGAATTACATAACAGGGAGGTGTGTCTTAAGCTCTTTCCATTTCTGCCCTTTATATGAGAGGATTACCCTCTTGGGGATAGTCTTTTTTTTTTTTTTTTTTTTGAGACAGAGTCTCACTCTGTCGCCTGGGCTAGAGTGCCATGGTGTCAGCTTAGCTCACAGCAACCTCAAACTCCTGGGCTCAAGCAATCCTTCTGCCTCAGCCTCCCGAGTAGCTGGGACTACAGGCATGTGCCACCATGCCTGGCTAATTTTTTATATACATATATTTTTAGTTGTCCAGCTAATTTCTTTCTATTTTTTTTTTCAGTAGAGACAGGGTCTCACTCTCGCTCAGGCTAGTCTTGAACTCCTGAGCTCAAATGATTCCCCCGCCCTGGCCGCCAGCTCAGCCTCCCAGGGGGAAGTCTTAATGCCTTTATATCCTTCAGTGCTTTACATTGAGATTTGCATGGCTTGACTTTTGTTAGTAGTTCTAACTAGACCCTATTGTACTGTGTGGTTCTCTATGTTCTTTCATGGACCTTACCCAGCCTCTTTTCAAAATGAGTTGTCCTGAAAGCATTTTGGTAAGTGAAATAAGCCAGACACAAAAGTACAAATAGTATATGGGTCCACTTATATGAGGTACCTAGAGTAGTCAAATTCATAGAGACAGAAAATAGAATGGAGAGTTATTGCATAATGGGGACACAGTTTCAGATTGGGATGATAGAAACATTCTAGAGATAGATATTCTAGAGATAGATATTTGTGATGGTTGCACAACAACGTGAATCTATTTAATGCCACTGAACTGTACTCTCAAAAATGTTAAAATGATAAATTTTATGTTTATGTGTGTGTACACACACACACACACACACGTATTTTCAGAGACAGGGTCTTGCTCTGGCACCCAGGCTGGAGTGCAGTGGCACGATCACAGCTCACTGCAGCGTTGAACTCTTGAGCTCAAGTGATCTTTGCACCTCAAGCATCCTCAGTAGCTGGGATTACAGGCATTCACCACCATGCCTAGCTAATTTTTTAATTTTTTGTAGAGACAGGGTCTTGCCATGTTGCCCAGGCTGGTCTTGAACTCCTAGCCTTAAGTGATCTTCCTGCCTCAGCCTCCCAAAGTGCTGGGATTACAGGCATGAGCCATGATGCCTGGCAGTTATGTATACTTCTATCACAATAAAAAAAATAAGTAAGTCATCCTAACTTACCTTACCTTCCACTTTGGGGCTGATTAGTTAGTGGCTCAGTTTAAAGGATCTCACTAGTGATGCCATACTGCTTGAAACTATTTAGTATGACTTCCAGACTTCTAGCATCTTCCATGATGACTTCAACTAAACTTCCTGCCTTTTATCATATTTTCCTCCTATCATATTCCATTTCTCGATATTTTCTGAGGGTCATTTGCACTCTTGGCTTTCCACATACTTGCTCAGGCTCAGCCTGATGTGTCCTCCTCTCATTTTCATCCTCCTGAAACACTTCACTTCATTTACTTCAAAGTTTTACCTGGTCTTTTAAGTGTAAATGAATTACTCTTCTGTAATCACTATAGCAAATGTCTTTTTTTTTTTTTTTAAGCATTAGTGCATAGATTAGTTAATTATATCAGCAACGATGGCATTCTACCTTGTATTCTCATTAATTGTTCACAAGTCTCTCTTGTCTACTAAATGTTAAGTTTCATGAGTCAAGGTAAGGTACTATGACTTATTTATCTTTGCATTTTCCACAGTCTGTTGTTATTCATATCAAATAGGTGCTGAATATGTACATATTTATAAACTTTAATTTAATTACTAAGCAGCACCTATGATGTATAGAGCTCTGAGCCAGGTTTAATGGATAGCACTGAAAATATTAGTCACAGTTTCTGTTCTAAGAGATTGAAAACCAACATATATGGACCTTAAGTAATTTCAGAAAAATTATAAAGTGAAAAAGCTGGTGCAAATTGTGGAGCATAAATAGAATATATGAATGCTGGAGCAGTGAACAACTGAAAGTTAGTCTGAGCTGGTTGAATGTAGGGGTATCATCTGAGCTGAGTTCTAGAGGAAGTGGTGGACATGGTTTGGTGAAGAGGAGCAGAACTGCTGTGTTTTCCTTTGTTATCATTCTGCTTTATGTCGTTATCATCTTTATCATTGTCATCAGTCACCATTCCTATCACCAGGAATTGTGCTACCTGTTAAACTTCACTCATCTCTTAGAGCTACTGGCATTTCCACAGTTCAGTAAGATGATCCCTGTAGAAGTACTGTACTCCCGCATCTCATTGGTGGTGTTATTTTCTTCTTTGATCCTGAGGATGGTACGGAAATGACAAAGAGAAAATAACGGAGGTGTTTTTCTACTCTAGAAAATCATGGTATTAATCTATCGGCCACAAGATCGCTGTGATACAAACCATTGTTCCATGAATCATTAGCTTGACATGAGGTTTAATGCCACATTGATGCTATATTTCGGTGGCACAAATATTCATGAGCTTTTTTCTACTTTAGTATTGTTTGCTTAAATAATTTTGATTTTTAAGACTGCGACAAAGTTTTCACAAGTCTTGCTTTATGGAAGCCCACTGAAGGGAGTGCTGCCTAAATGGCTGCTGGCCCTCTCAAATTACTTCTCAATGACTTGGCCTTTGCAGGTACGTGCTGTGGACATTCCTGCCATTGCTGGCAAGTGGGAAGGGGAAGGTGGCAATGTCCAATGTGCCACAGGCTAGGTCAATAGCAGGGGAGACTGATTTTGGTAGCCCCACTGGTGACGCTTCAAAAGGAAAAATTGTTTTAAAAAATTAGGGTGCCCAGTTGATGGAATGGCATCATATAAGTAATGGGAACATTGAGGCCAGATAAAAGGGGTGCGAGAGACATGATTTCATGTAAAGGACTGGCTACCTCATTCTACAAATTTCCCACAGCCAACTTTCCCAAACTGGGTATGTGGTTCACCTACAAGGTGAAAGGCCAGGTGAGCTTTCTCTTGTGCACATTCAGTATAAGAAAGAAAGCCAGCCTTTTCTCGACAAATGCAAACCACTAATATTCTCTTTCATTGGAATACTTCTTTTGGATGAGATATTGAGCTATTGCATTTAAACAAATAATGCATGGGAAGATGCTTTGGAAGCAGTAGAGTAATTTCCAACAGCAATGAATAATATTTTATGCATTATGACTTGCTTTGAACACTCCATTATATATGTGAATGGTCTTATTTTCATTATTTGAGGCAATTTCTCCCATTGGAATTTAGATTTTGCTTGCATTTGGTTTGTAAAGCAGATTTTCTAGTATTATTTGATAAGCTGAGATAACATTGGCTAGTGGTGGTATGTGAGTTGTGATCGGAGTAGAGGGAAGGACGTGATACTCTTTTTCGATTGCTAGAGTTTCTACTACCACAGGGCAAATGCCAAAGGCTTCATTTTCGAGCACCGTTGGAGTGAGGGAGTATGCAAAATAATGGGAGAGATTTAAAAAAAAGAAACCGCAAGAGAGTGGCTACAAGCAAAATATACATAATTGAGTGAATTTGGCACTTCTGTTTTTCTTGCCCACA
Organism: Indri indri; assembly: GCA_004363605.1. Lineage (NCBI taxonomy): Eukaryota > Metazoa > Chordata > Mammalia > Primates > Indriidae > Indri > Indri indri. The sequence goes on along the minus strand of RJWJ010034771.1, from coordinate 7,895 downwards.
TAAATAATGTTAGAAGTAACTCTAGCTTCAGATACTTGTATTTCATCCCATTCTATATGCTTATGAACTGTGATTTTATCTTGAGATATTACTTGCTGAGCTCTCATTTTCCCCCAGTCTATCAGATAAATCCATATTGATCCAGGGAAAAGTGGGAATGTTACAAAAGGAATTAAGAGAAGAAAGAGTTAGTGTTAATTCTCTTGATTTCCAAAACAGGGTTTTGAGATTCAAAAGAGGAGGACTGAAGGATGTAGGAAACAGAATTCACACCACAGAAATAGCTGAAGGAGGCTAGACAAGGAAGGAGTTGTGGGGAGTAGGGTTGCCTCTACCCTGCCCCTAGTGGGGAGCTAGAAGAATGCACAACGTCAGTTTCACAAGGCTTCAAATAAAGGGTTGGCCAATGCTGGAAGCCAAGCCAGTGCCCCAAAGACCACCAACTGCCTGCTGAGAGAGAGAGTACTGCACGCTGCTGGGTGAAGCTGTGACAGTGGTCTATCTTGTCCCTGAGGGTCCTTTGACAAGCAGTTGTATGCATGTGGCTCACTTATTTTACAGAATGATGTCTGGCTGCACTTAAACTGAACCATGTGGATACCATCTTATCCTCCTTCAAACAGCCTAATACAAAACCCAAGGTTGAGTAATTTGTCTAAGGGAGTCCAGTCAGTAATTTTATTGCTAGGATTCACTGCCAGTGTACAGCTAGGATTCAAACCCAGACAGGCTAACCCAGGCATGGAACTTTTAACCCCTAAGTATAGAGAGATCTAAGAAACTGAACATCAAGAACTGTCATCAGTGGTATTGAAAACTGTGGCAGTCTTTACCCCAAACTGAACAGCCTGCTGCTTAGAAAGCGTACTTTCTATTATTCATGAGGTTGTGAAAAATGACAAATCTTTATTTTAATTATATTCAGAATAGCTGCCTTTATAGGTGTTGCTGATAATAATCTCATGCCTTATTCATACTCTAACTTAAGAAATTATCGTCAGTCTTCTATTTTGTGCCCTTCTCTGAGGCTTGGGTTTTTCACCTGTAAAATTAGAATGAAACACCTACCCTACAGGGATACAAGGACCAAATTAGATAACATGTCAAATGTCAAAGCACTTAGCATAGTATCTGATGCATAAAAGACCTAGAAAATTTTAGTTATCTTCTCAGAAAAAAAAAGGAAAATGTTTCTAGGACTGTTTAACATGTATTAACCACACAAAAAGGCCAGATACCTGAATAAAATATACATCATTTCTATTTGATGGCCACACTTCTTTATTTACCAGAAATCTACCCAAAGACACTTGTTATAGCATCCTGATTCTATTGAGGTTCCGAAGAGGGGCTTCAGTTCTTTCACAGATGGGAATGAAATAGGAGACAGAGAAAAGCCCATCAACATAACTCTTCACGAACCTCACTTTAGAGGAGCTAGGGTACAGGAACGCCATCCAGCCCTAACCACAACCTTGAATCTCTGACCCGAAAACTTCCAGAATCATCAATCAGCATATAACCCAATACCTGTCTTGAGGATTTTGTATTTTGAGTTAGAAACTCACTCCTAAGCCCACACTCCTAAGCCTCTAAAATTGATTTGCCTTTATAAAGTCTTTCTTCTTAAAAGTCCATTTCTTTTAAGAATTTTATCTTCACTTATATCTTTCTTTGGTTGCAGAATTCAAGAGTCTAACAGGGGAGAAACTATTATTTGACATTATATAGGTAATTAAGCAGAGTTCTTGCTCTTTTCAAAGGTAGCAGGGAAATCACATAAGAAGTTTAGTGCTACTGATCAGGACATTTCAGGGGTGAAGAAGAGGACCATTGTGTGTACTTTGATTTTTTTCTTTCTGCTTAATTAGGATAATTACTTTTCATCACCTGCTGCCTAATTCAACTTTTCTAAAATTCAAGACCCATATTAATCTCATTTAACATAATAGCCACATTCGTTAGAAAATATTTCTTATTTAGTCTTGATGAGATCTTCGTGATTGTCATATTATGGATAATGTAGTAGGACTAATTTTGTTTTAAAGTCTAGACCCAGAGTTCTGTAATTTTTGTTGTTATTGGTGATGATAATAAACTGCTATTAAATTCCAGTATTCTGAAAGATTGCTAAAATGACTGAGCATCTGTTAGTTTGAGCTATTTCTCCCTAGGGCATCAATTTGAGAGCAAAATTTTTGTAACCTAATTTTGGCTGGTGTCTTAGCTTGTTTTGTGCTGCTATAACAGAATATCTGAGACTGGGTAATTTATAGAGAAGAGAAATTTGTTTCCTTACAGTTCTGGAGGCTGAGAAGTTCAAGATCGATGTACCAGCATCTGGTGAGGGCCTTCCTGCTGTGTCATATCGTGGTGGATGGCGTCACTTGCAGGGGAGAAGAGAAAGAGAGAGAGAGAAGGGTGTCGAACTCATCCTTTTATAAAAAATCTACTTCTGCAATAATGGCATTAATTCATTCAAGAGGGAAGAGCCTTTGTGACCTGGTCACTTCCTAAAGGTCCCACATTTCAACACCACTGCACTGGGCAGCACGTTTCCAACATGTGAACTTTGGGGGACATACTTAAACCACAGCACTTGGATATCCACGTTTGTTGAGACAGGAGTATTTAAACACTGATACAAATTTTTTTCTTCATGTGAACACATTCCAAAATAGTTTACATTCTTTTTCCAACATCCTGCCCAGTGTTAGGTGCCTACAAGGATACTGGGAAGGAAATGAGAATCTCCTATATTTTATCGGAATAAAAAGAGACAAACCTTCTGGGGGAGGAGAAAGGCCTAGCATTGATAGCATTTTCATATTATTTTGCCTCAAACCCTTCCAGAAATAAAGAATTCAAACTTTTAAAGATGTTCAAAGCATGATGTTAATCCAAGGTGAGGAAGGACATGTCTGATCTCAGTGCTGCCAATAGCTAATCACAGATTTGCTTACCATGAATGTACTAATGTGGGAAATAAGAACTTGATCTGTTCAAATTTTGCTAAGCATGTAAGAACTAGTTCACATCTTTGAATAAAAGCCCGGTCTTCCTTTGATAAGATTGTGTAGACAAATGTGAAACAGAGCTTTTTTTTTTTAAAAAAAAAAAAATGAAAGTAGAGACATTGTAAAGACTTCAGATATATCACTGATGTGCTTCTGGACTTTTCTTTCAATAGCATCACTAGAATTAATTGCTTATATAGTACTACACTGCCATCCCTTTGGTCAACCTACCTGCATGTTAAAATCATTTGTCTTCACAGTAACAAATAGTTATTTTAGTATTGTTTGCTGTACCAGTGCTCAGGACAACTTGTCTACCAATTATTAAATACACCAGTTAGAATATTTCCTTCATTTTTGAGTTTTGAGGTAGGTATATTATATTTTCTTACATTCCAGAATGTCTCAAAAATGAAACAGTTTGTCTTCCTACAACCTAGCTTCTTGTTTGCTTTTGGAGGCAAGTTTATAATGTGGAAGAATTCATAATACCTTGGATAAAATGTGCAGCTATTGTTTTTACTGAGAAGCTTGCAAGTACTTGTCTTATCCTCCAGTTTATTTAGGGATTTATTTTCTTTCGTATGGAGGAAAAGGGAGTGGATTAGGGCACTGGAATGGGAATTTAAAAAATTGTGATTATTCTTTTCTCAAAGATTAAATGTTTACTGCAGATTTTCATCTGCACATTCCAAGTGTTTCTCTGACATTTATGTATCTTTTACACACTTAAAAAGTAAGCTAAGGGTCTCCTTACTTCAAACAAAGAACCAAAGGAGTAGAAATGCTAACCAGTCCAGGGCCAGAGACTGAGAGGTGGGAATTAGCCTAAGTCTTTATATTTCCACATATTTAACTTAACTCGGTGGGCAATGCTGACCCTTGCTCCTATTAATTCATTGACTGCATATTATCCCATAAAAACTTACTTAAGAAAATTCTGATTTGAGAATTTGAAGATGTTATATGATTCTCACTAGCAAACTACACCATTTTTCTTCCTCTAACACTTATGCTTCCTTGCAGTTTTTCACTTTTGTCAGCCAGCAAACTATTCACTAAGTTCCTCCCGTGGGTAGAAAGCTCTTAGCATTCAAAGGGAAATAAAGATTCATAAAACATTGTTCTTGCTTGGAAGAGTGTTTTTGGGGGGTGAGGAGAGAATAGGCAGCCACTCTAGACTATTAGATAGTCATTTAGTTACTATTTGATTAAATACCATGTCAGTGGCACAGAGACTTCATGTTATTGGTGAACCATCAGAGAGAGGGTTGTCTGTGCCTGGAGCAGCTGGGATGTAGGACCTTTGCAGGCCTTTAGATGCAGCTTAAGTGTGGGGTAAAGAACATTAAAAGGGAGCTGAGGAGACTTTGGCTCTTACTCTAAACTTGGCCTTGGTCAAGTAAAAGAATCACCCTGAGTCAGTTTCCTCATCTGTAAACTGAAGAGCTTGGATATAGTTTTAGAGTCTATCCAGATCTAAATGCAATTATTTGGGCAAGTAGGACTCCTTGTAGTAGACATCTTCTATGATGCGTGCCAGTGATTCCTACCTCCTGCTATTCATGGCAACATTGAGGAGTGTCACTTCCATGATTAGATATTTAATATTGCCATGAAACATTGGTACTTCTTTTCTTGCTAGCAGACTCTCTCTGTTGCTTTCTTGACTTGCACACTTTGATAAAGCATGATGCCATATTGGAGGGGCCTCTAAGCAAGGAACTGAGGGCGGCCTCCAGACAAAAACCAGAAAAGAATTGAGACCTTCAGTCCAGCAGCCTATGAAGAACTGAATGCTGCCAGCGACCTCTGAGAAACCATGGAAGGCAACTTCCCCAGTTGAGACTACAGATGAGACCACAGCCCTTGGGGCCAACACTTTGATTACAGCCTTGTAAGAGATCATGAGGCAGAGGACCCAGGCAAGCCACATCCAGATTCCTGCCCCACAGAAATTATGAGATAATGAATAATTATTGTTTTAACAATCCATGTTTTAGGGGATTATATATATTCAGCAATAGATAATGAATATACTCCTTTAATTAAAAATTATTGTTCAATATCACAAAATGCTGCTTATTTATTATGGAACTAAGATAATGTAGATAAGCAATAGGGAAAGTATCTATTATGCTCTCTACCTGGAAATAATCCCTGTTCAACCTAAATAAGTGTTTTCCCTTGCTAAACCTGACAGACCTTCTTCAGTGTGCACATGGGGTATGGTTTTGTTTTTTCATGCATTTGATGTCACTTATTTCTCGCAGGAATTTCTTAAAATTACTGTTCCATTGATGACACTTTTATAGTATTGGGATTTGGAGTAAACTGGAAGGCAGATCCTCATACTTGGTTCTTAATTCATAGCTGGTGCTTTCTTTTCCTAAATGTCTTCTCTTTTGTGTTGAAGGGCAATTGGGTTGAACTTTTGTCCTGCCACTTTAGATTCTTCTTCTCAGTTCAGACCAGGTGTGGTATTCTAGTCTCAATTGTTGGCTTTTCTTTTTATGTTAGCCTCTTATATATGAGGGCTCTGTATTTGGACCTTTCCCGCCTGGTCTAAACCTGTGCATTCTCTAGGTTTATATAGCCTACAGATATAGTTTAAACAAGTATCTCCTGGGAGTATGAACCACTGCTGGAATGGGAGATGATTTTTGGGAGTTCGATTAATTCATATTGAACTCATGATAAGAACATCATGTCCCATTTCAATGTTTTTCCTATTCAGATCACATCCTTAGGTGTGATCTTGAATACCTCTGTCATATATGCTAATAACTCTTGGTGACAAACAGAACATAGTTTTCAGGAGCAGAACTTTTGATACATAGAGGTGGAATTGATTAATAATAACATTGTATTTATTTTTGTAATTATTTTTATTTAAGGCAAGTGATTTTGGCTTTCTGGTGACAGAAGTAATGTAAGTCTTTATTTAAAAATAACTTTGTTAAAGTAAAGAAAAACAAGTCCGTTTAAAGAAAAACTTTAGGCAAGTAATAGTGTATAAAATACACAGGTGGAGCAAAATCATGAAGGTAGTAACTATGGAATGAACATGATTGGAGTTTGATAAATAGTGCACTAGAGATCCAGAAACCAGCCACCTGTCTTTAGTCCTCAATTGATTTATTTAATGATTGTCAATGAACCGAATATAGGTTTTGAAATTCATACTATGAATCTTGGTCGTAGAAGAGGTTATCGGAATGCTGTTAGATGTAAGACATTGGCTTACAAATGATGACACTTGGATTCTCCAAAGTGCCTCAGTGTCAGATTCTTTCTCTTGTGATGCTCTAAGTCAGTGATTCTCAGATTTTAGGGTAAGGCTTCAGATTCACATAGAGGGCTTTCTAAAGGCTTTCTTACACAGATTACTGCCCCACATCTCCTAGAGTTCTGATTCTGTAGGGCCTGAGAATTTGTTTTTCTAACAAGTTACTATTGATGTTTATGTTACTGAGCTGTAGACCACATTTGGTCTAAGCTGGGACTTGGGAAAATCACTTACATCATCTTTGGGTTTCATTTCAAAGGAAGGTTTTGACTAAATAGCATAGAATTTTAGAATTGGAAGCAAATGGTCCTGTGTTTACTAAAGCATGGTGTGTTTTCCACTGAGGGTATTTGGGAAGACTTAGATGCTACACAAAAAAGATGCTATTTTAATTTTAATTTGTTTATATTAAGGTGTACTAGAAAAATGATCTATCAAACCTGTGATTTTGCTGCTTTAAAATGAAGCTTAATGTGAATCAATGTAAAATTATTGAGTAAATAGTAATATGGGTTTTTATTAGATTGTGATGGTGAATAAGAGTAATGGAATTAGGAAACTCTGACTGAAGGAAATTACTCTGATGATTTCTAAAACCATGTTTCCTAAACAGATCTGCCTCCTAAACTTTAGTGTCAAATAACCAATAGTCTAATTGATATATTTTAGAATTTATCCTTTCCACGGTTTTCATTCAGGCCTTCAATAATTCTTCTTATTTTTTTTTTCTGCTCGAGACATTTTCTTTCTTTTTTTTTAAATTAACAAATAAAAATTGTACATATCCATTGTGTACAACATGTTGTTTTGAAATTTGTATACATTGTGGAGTGGCTACATTGAGCTAATTATCATATGCATTACCCACATATGTATTTTTTTGTGTGTGGTGAGAACATTTGAAATCTACTCTCTAATTTTCAGTTTGCAAGAATATTAACTATATATACATATATATAATCACCATGTTGTACAGTAGATCTTTTTTTTATGATGCATTCTATATTTTATTTAATAGATACTTAATGAGCACTTAATATGTTAGGCATGGTAGGCTCTGATGGATTATGGTTAATAAGGTAGGCTCTGAGGATTTAGACAGATGAGGTTCAGCCCTTCAGAGGGAGAGATAAACAAAAGAACAACCAACTTACAAATAAAATAATAATAAATGGCAATCATTGCTACATAAAACATTGAAAAGGTTATGTGAGTATTTGAGAGGTGTCTGTGAAGGCATGCATATCTGAGGCCTTTGTGAAGAGCCAATGTTAAATATCTAAGGGAGAAGGTGATCCCAGCAGAGGGAACATAGGCCCTGAGGTGGGAAAGGATTTAGGAGATACGGTATGAATTTAGAAAAGGAGAAAAGATCCAGTTTACAGGGCCTTGTGCGCCACGTTAAAAGATTGGGATTTTAAGTTAAGGAAGATCCCTAGGAAAGGACTAGGAAGATGTCGTTGAAGATCAAACAAGCAAGAGAAATACATGAGCTGATTTATGTTTTTTTTTTTATTGTTTGTTGTTTATAGGGGTACAGATGTTTAGGTTATGTATGTTGCCCTTGCCCCCCCTTCCCCCCAAGTCCC
>RJWJ010034770.1:0-17052 GCA_004363605.1 Indri indri | reverse complement strand
AAAATACTCTTCTTTCAAAGACACAACATCTTTCCATTTGTTTTAGGTCTTTAGTTCAACAATGTTTTATAGTTTTCAATGGACACGTCTTGTACTTCTTTGGTTAAATTTATTCTGAAGTATTTTACTCTTTTTAATGCTATTGAAAATCTTATCAACCTTGTTGAAAATCAGTTGACTATAGATACATGGAGTTATGCTGGACTCTCAGTTCTATTACATTGATCTACATGTCTTTCCTTATGCCAGCACCATACAGTCCTGATTACTACAGCTCTGTTTTCAAAGTGTGAGTCCTTCAACTTTATTCTTTTTCAAGATTTTTGGCCCTTTTGTTACGACAGAGGGGTGCATTCGTTTTTCTGTGGCAAACGTATCTTGCTCTTGCTCTTACTCTGTAAAGCTATCTTGTCCTTCCTCAGTAAACTTTGTTTCACACTTGCCTTGCCAAAAAAAATGATTGTTTTGGGTGGTCTGACGAGTCCCTTGCATTGCCATATTAATTTTAGGAGTATCTTGTAAATTTTTACAGAAAGAGGCAGTTGGAATTTTGATTAGGATTGGCCTCGAATCTATAGATTTGGGGCGTATTAAGTCTTCCAGTGCATGAGCGCATGATGTCTTTCCATTTGTTTAGGTCTTTAGGTCAACAGTGTTTTATAGTTTTCAATGGACAAGTCTTGTACTTCTTTGGTTAAATTTATTCTGAAGTATTTTATTCTTTTTAATGTTACTGTAAATTAAATTGTTTTCTTAATTCCATTTTCTGATTGTTCTTTGCTAGTGTATAGACATATGAATGATTCTTACATATCGATATTTTACAGCCTAAGGTTTTTAATAATTTGAATACCTTTAAGCCAGACATGTTCTCTCCATTTGATACAGAATCGTCACTCCCTCTTATGACACATTTATCTGCCTGGCCCCTGATAGGATTTTCCTCGGGTCTCCTGCTGGTTGTTCCTGAGTGTTTTATCACCCACAGATTATAAACAACCTAAACTGGCTGTAAATATTGTTGCTAGGCTGATGACATCAGGGAGGGCTGAAAAGGAAGGGAATGGCAATAAGCTATGAATGAGGAGGAATGAGTTTATGTGAATCCAAGGAAAGAGAGGGTGTTCTCTGATACCTAGGAAAGAGGATTGGGGTTCAGTTGCAGAGGGCCCTTCATCTTTATTGCTCTTAGGGATGAATGAGAGGGAATCCCCACACGGAAGCAGTGCTGGAAAGAGTCGTACTGGGGCAGCAGCTGGAGTGTCAAGATGCTGTCAAGACCAAAGCCAGGGGAGTCCGAGGTGGACCTGCTGCGCTTCCAGAGTCAATTTCTTGCAGCTGGCGCAACCCCAGCGGTACGATTGGTGAAGAAAGGAAATAGGAGAGGTGGCGATGTTAACCCAGAAGAGGCTCCGCTGCAGGACCATCGGGATGTGGTGATGCTGGACAGTGAGTGCCTGTGGGAGTGAGTCTAACAAGGGGAGAGGATACCGTTTCAGGGGCCCCTTCCTCTTCCTGATGTGGCTGGGTTCTGCCCCATCATTATTTCAGGCACTGCATAGCCTCCATTGCGACAGCCCCATTTTACAGATAAAGAAACTGAGGCTCTTAATAGTTCACAGATAAAGGTCCCATTTTACAGATAAAATAAACCGAGGTTAAATATTTTAACCAGGTGCAGCAGCACATGCCTGTAGTTCTAGGCAGGAGGCTGAGGCAGGAGGATTGCATGAAGCTAGAAGTTCAAGACCAGCCTGAGCAACATAGACCCCATCTTTAAAAAAAATAAAAAAAATAAAAAAAAAAAAGAGGTTAACTATCTTACCCAACGTGAAACACCTTGAGCGAGGCTCCAAGGCAGCTGCCTTTCTTTGGCTCCCCTCAGCCCTCGGCATCTTCCTGGGAAAATATGAACATACTTACATTTGGGTTTTTTTTATTCCCAGATCTCCCAGATCTGCCCCCAGCTTTGGTTCCTGCTCCCCCGAAGAGAGCCAGGCCCAGCCCTGGCTACCCTCTGCCTGAAGATGAGGACCCAGAAGAGAGGCTGAACAGGAGTGATCAACACATCACTGCTGTCTTGACTAAGATTATTGTGCGTCTCACCCTGGCTGAGTGGGACAGGGCATCCTAGGGCAGTAAGGATATTGGGGGGTGGATAAGGGTGAGCCTTATGAGCGGAGGGTGCTTCAGAAAGTAGACTTCCCTGCTGCAGTCAGGTTGGGAGCTAGGTTAGAATCACTCTGCCGTAAAGCAAGATGAGTTTATGCCCCTCCCAGAGTGAGGTTCTAGACTTGTAAAACAAGGGTTAGTGGGGTAGAGTCTAGCTTGTGGAAGTCTCCCCATTGTCCTTTACTACTTTGTGCTTTGTTCCTGCAGGAACGAGATACAAGTTCAGTGGCCGTGAATCTGCCTGTGCCCAGTGGTGTTGCTTTCCCCCCTGTATTCCATCGCTCACAGGAGAGACAGGTGGGCAAGGGTAATCTTAGGCAGTGCTTGGGATACAGGTGAATCTTATAGTACATCTTCTCCAGGTAGTTTTAATAATGATAAGCAATTCTATTTATAAAGCAGTACCATTCTAAGCTCTTCATCCATATTACTTCTTTTAACCCTCATAACAAACATGTAAGGTAGAGGTGTCATGATGATACCTTGAGTATGAGGATACCTTATTCCTATTTTTCAGATGAGGAAAACTGAGGACCCCCCCCGCCCCGAGAGGTAAATAATTTGTCTAACACCACACATCTATTAGGTAGAAGAGCCAAAGCTTCAACCCAAGTCTGTCAGATTTTAAGACGTTTACTCCTATAGAGCTCTCCTTTTTCTGAAGACTAGGGTTATGATCCTTAGAGCTAAGTCCCTTTTATCTTTTTGTTCCAGAGACCTTGGTATAATGAGGTTGAGAGGAGAGGGATAATGAGCATCAATAACCTGGGTTTTCTTTTTGCCCCATAGGGGAAGTCAGGAACATCTGGTAAGAGAAGCATCTTTGCCCAGGAAATTGAAGCAAGGAAGCTGCCTGAAGCCAGGGTGCCACCAATTGGGGAAGTTGTGTCCAACGTGGTCCCACCAGAGGGTGAGCTGGGGTTGAAGAGGCTTGGGCTTGGCCTTTTTTTTTTTTTTTTTTTTTGAGACAGGGTCTCACTCTGTTGCCCAGGCAGGAGTACAGTGATGCAATCATAGATCACTGCAGGCTTGAACTCCTGGAATCAAGCAATCTGTCTGCCTCAGCCTCCCTCCCAAGTAGTTGGGATTACAGGCGTACACCACCACTCCCAGCTAATTTTTCTTATTTTTTTGTAGAGACAGCGTCTCAATATGTTGCCCAGGCTGGTTTTGAACTCCTGGCCTCAAGCAGTTCCTCCACCTGGGCCTCCCAGTGTGCTGGGATTACAGGCGTGAGATACCGTGCCCTGCCTTGGCCTTTTTCAAAGATATGATCATAGGTTCATTTTTGTATGTATGTTTTCCCTGCCTCAAATAGGAGGTGCATTTGAGCTATCTCAAGAGAAAGTCATTCCATGTCCTTACTTAAGAGTACTGAGTATGTGAGGCTTGGGTCCACATCTAGGTCTTAGGGTAAGGAGGGGTCAGGCCATTATGCAAACCTGAGAGAAAGGGTATGGGATAGAAGTGTCTGGCAAAGACTATAAAGTAAAGATGTATTAATAGTTGAGCCAGGCACAGTGGTGTGTGCTGGTAGTCCCAGCTACGTGGGAGGCTGAACCAGGAGGATTACTTGAGCCCAGGAGTTTGAGGTCAGTCTGGGCAACATAGCCAGACCCCATCTCTAAAAAAAAAAACAAACAAAAAACATGTAGGCCAAGGTTTCTTTAATGATGCACCTTACTAGCAGAAGAGCTGGGGGGGGCACTTAGCAGTAGATGGCTGCCTAGACATCCAAAAAGAGTAAGAAACTAGGATGTAGCCAGGCATGCCAGTTTGAGCCCATAGTCCCAGCTACTTGGGAGGTTGATGTGGGAGGATTGCTTGAGGTCAGGAGTTCATGACCAGCCTAGGTGATATAGTGAGACTGTCTCTTTAAAAAAGAAAGAAAAAAAGAAAGAAACTATGATGTTTCTGAGGGAAACCTTTTCACATAAGTCCTAGGGAAAGAGTGAGTGGAGAAGCCACCTCCCTTTCCCAGCGTGCCTAGAGTCCTATGCCAGACCCAGTGAGGTGTCTATTCTGTGCCTGGGAAAGCTCAGGTCTATACCTGTCCCCAGGCTTAAAGACATGCAGAAAAGGGCCATACAGCCCAGTTAGAGCCATGGAGGGCAGGGTAATGAAATGATCATGCACTTCTTCCAGATGCTGTGATCTGCGAGGCACCTGCTCCTAGGGACCAGGGCTACCAGCTTCCAGAGAGCAGCTACAACTTCCAGGGCCCCCATTTGGTCACAGGGAAGGGGCTCAGGGGCCAGGAGGCTCAGCAGGAAGCCCAGACCATCCACGAAGAGAATGTAGCAAGACTGCAGGCCATGGCTCCTCAGGAGATCCTACAGGAACAGCAGCGGTTGCTGGCTCAGCTTGGTACGGGTACTTGGCTTTGCTGCTGAGACTAGGCTTGGAAGGGACTGCCACTTATTGAGGAAGAGTTACTGTGAGTTCCAGGCGCCGTGCTGAGTACTTTAATGTTATTATTTCATTCTATCCTTAAACTCATCCTGTGAGGTAGGTGGTATTAACCTCATATTATTAATACCTATGAAAAAAACCGAGGCCCCAAACTTTTAAGAAATTCACATGGGTCACACAACATATAAGGAACTCAGATTAAATTTAAACCGAGGTCTGTCTGGTCTCATAGGCCCTGCTTTTAAGCACTACGCTATGTGTAACTGTACTACCCTGGTGCAGTGGACATTATGCTTTATTACAGCTGTACGCCAGTGTAACTGCAGTCTGTTCCGTTCTATGACGCTGCACTGTGCTACGCCTTTGCCAAATGCTAGGCACCCAGTCAATCTTGTCTCCCACTGTATTATCTAGCACCTATATAGAGCATCACACATATTAGGTATTTAGTAAATATGTGTGCATAAATAAATTAGCTGAGAGAAGGTGAGCGAAATTGTTTCCCTAAATGCCTTCTCTTTGGCCCTAGTCAACATTCATTCTATAGCCACTTACTTTGGACCTGTGAGTTGGAGCCAAGCACAGGGACAGGCATAGGAACCCGGGGCAGGGGACTGTGAGGGGTAGAGGGAAAGGTGGGCAGGCAGGCCCCAGTGACCCACAGGTGTGAGAAGGCAGGGTCGTTGAAGGGCCGTAAGAAGACCCAGGTTGCTTAGGCCCGGGCTGGGAAGCAGCTTGTCCTGTCCTTGACACCAACGGGCAGGCAATATTCAGCAGGTTCCAGGCCTATAGCAGGCCAGGAACAATCTGCCCTCTCACTGTCCCTGCACCTTCACCTCTAGACCCCAGCTTGGTTGCCTTCTTGAGATCTCACAGCCGTACCCGAGAACAAGCAGGAAAGAAGGCCACCGAGGAGCAGAGGCCAGGAGGACCATCTGCTCATGTCACCAAAGAGGAGCCCCTCATGTCAACTTCTGCCAGTGAGCCCAGGAAGGGAGACAAGCTGGAGCCAGGAGGCCCAGGTATGGAGGAGGGGGGACCTTCTTTTGGTGGATAATAGTAGCAGAAAATGTCCCTTCTCCTAGGCTTGGCAAATGAGAGCAGCTTCTCTGCCCTTGGAGAGCTAACATTAATCCTCATCATTGGCTTCAAATCAGTCTTCATTTGCTGATGCATATCTTCTTCCTGCACACGCTTCCTGTTTTCATGTCCTGTTACTGCTCCTTGTCCACCTACCCTTATAAAAGGCTGAACGGTCCCCTCCCCCTGGCAAACCATCTCCCTGCCTTTGCTGTAGCTGCCCCAGCTCTGGCTCTGTCCATCCCATAGTTCTTTCTACCTCTGATCCCAGTGTTGGGAGAAGATGGCCCGGCCAGAGTGATGGAAGAGGATGAGTATGATGAAGGTCTTATGAACATGCCAGACCAGAAGCAGAGAGGCCAGTGGAAGCACTCATTTCCTAGAAACTAGATTATGTCATTAGTGATTAACAAAGGAAGAAATTGAATTATGATAGCCAGGAACCTCCTGCCCCTGGAGGAGCTCCAAGCCAGCTGAGTAGGTTGGGTGGGGGTAGGGGTGAGGAAGGAGGAAAAGGTTGCCGGTATCCAGCCCCCTGGGGCAGTATAGCTGCTTCCTCATTGTCCCCACTCCCCTAATCCTTGAGAGGGCTGGTACTAGAGAGTGGAGAGCTGTGCTTTCCCCGATCTGTGTGGTCCTCCCTTCCTCCTCTATTCTGCCTGCTCTTTCTCTTTCTTTCCTCCTCCCACTCCCGGCAAATCCTTGCGGTCCGCAAGGGTCTAAAGCCCAGGACTGGGTGTGTCTGCTGATATATCTGCGACATCGGCCTGGCCCCCAGGAGTTCCAGCCCCAGAGCCATGCCATTTAACAGTAACTGACGGTAGAAGCTGCCAGATCCTGGGGCAGAGGTGGATGTGGCAGTTGCCTCGTGACACTGGGGACCCCTGTGGACTAGTGAGCTGAGCCCCTTAGGGAATTCCATCATTCTTCCATCTCCCCAGCTCTTGCACTGCCTGTGACCCCCCAGAAGGAATGGCTGCACATGGACACTGTCGAAATGGAGAAGCTCCATTGGACCCAGGACCTGCCCCCACTCCGGCGGCAGCAGACACAGGAGGTGAGGAGAGCCAGCTGGTCTACAAGGTGGGACGTAGGGGGCTGCTGCTCTTAAACCTAGAGCTCTGGCCCTTCTGTTCCCCTGAGCCTGAGAAACATCTCTCTTTAGCTCTCACACCCCTCTCCCACCACCCTGCCTGGCCTCCAAGGCCAGATGAGCCCCATTTCTAGGCAGAGGTAGAGTTAGGACCTAAGTCCTGAGAGACCTGGGATTAAACGTGGGGAGTGGGTGTGGACAGGTTGCTGCTGCCCCAGCCCACAATCCTTTCTCTTCCCTTCAGAGGATGCAGGCCCGATTCAGTCTACAGGGAGAGCTACTGGCCCCTGATGTGGACCTACCCACCCACCTGGGCTTGCACCACCACGGAGAGGAGGCAGAGGTGAGGCATGAGGCCCAGGGAGAACTGGGCAGCTCTCGGCAAGTGCTTTTAACAACCACGTGGAGGCCAGGAAAGGTCGCTTATGCCCATAATCCCAGCACTTTGGAAGGCTGAGGTGGGAGGATCGCTTGAGGCCAGGTATTCAAGACCAGCCTGGGCAATATGACGAGATCCCATCTCTACAAAAAAAAAAATGAACTATTAATATCTTGGCATAGTGGCACATGCCTGTAGTCCCAGCTACTCAGGAGGCTGAGGTGGGAGTATCACTTAAGCCCAGGAGGCCAGTGGTACAGTGAGCTAAATCAGGACACTGCATTCTACCCTGAGCAAAAATGGCACATGGAAAAGGACCTCTGGTCAGTTGTCCATGACCTCCTGTGTGCCCTGCTCTAGTTCCTGGCCTTGCTGTCCATTCAGTTCCTTAGGCTCAAAATCTTGCTCCTCTCTCCCTCACATTTTGGTCAGTTGCTAGAACTTGTCTGCTTTTGTCACGATGCTTCCTGCATCATGGCCTTGCTCTGTCTGCTCAGTTGCCATGCCTTCCACTCTCTCCTCTGTGCTGCTCCGTCCCTCGCAAGGCTGCCATACAGATTTCCTCTGGCCCAGCTCAGGCATGCCTTGCCTTGGAAAGTCTCCCAGCTCCCCTCTGCTCACAGAATAAGGTCCCGGTTCCTCAGCTTGGCAAGACTATCCATTCCCCACCTGTCCCTGCTGACCCTGCCACCCTGCCTCCTTCACTCCTGCTGCCCCACTCTGCCGCCTCCTCCCACACACCTCCTGTGCTCAGGGACCTTAAGGGCTCAGCTTGCTCTAGGGGATGCCTTTACCTTTTGCTCCATGCCAGGCCATAGAAGCTCTAGCCATCCCCTGAGACCAGATGGCTTTTGCAGGTCCCCCTTGCTCGTCTGTCCACTGGTTGCAAATTAAACAGTGATTACTGTGTTCCTCCCCGTCTGCCGTACGCCACGGTTACTTGTGTGCAAGTCCCATCTCCTTTACCAGCTCGAGGCTGCATGGAGAGCAGGCGCAGGAGATATCACTTACTCGTCTTTGTCTTTCCCTTGACATTTTGCTGGGTATGTTTTGGGCACTGCTTTGTATCTTTACTCCTTCTAACTTCCTGTCCCTGCCCCAGAGAGCAGGGTACTCCCTACAGGAGCTGTTCCACCTGACCCGCAGCCAGGTGTCCCAGCAGAGAGCACTAGCACTGCATGTGTTGGCCCAGGTCATTAGCAGGGTGAGTGGACTGCTGGCCTGGTCCTGCCCACCCCCAGCCCCTTGCCCCCAACCTTAGACCTCCTCACTTCCTGCCCTTTTCACTCTGGCTCACCAGCCAGGTACGTGCTTTTAACAACCCAGGGTCACTGGTGGGCAAATGAAGGGTTAGAGTGAAGACTGTATGACTTCAGCATCTTCAGCAAGGTTTTATCCTCCTGCCCCCAAGGCTCAGGCTGGTGAGTTTGGGGACCGGCTCGTGGGCAGTGTCTTGTGCCTTCTTTTGGACGCTGGTTTCCTCTTCCTGCTGCGCTTTTCCCTGGATGACAGAGTGGATGGCGTCATCGCAGCCGCTGTCCGGGCTCTTCGGGCTCTGCTGGTGGCTCCTGGAGATGAGGTATGCTGCAGGGATAGGACTGGTGCTGGGAGGCGTCAGGGTCCCCACTCCTCATGCTGGGCATTCCTTGCAAGCAGAACGTAGAATGGGAGTGAGCTGGTATCACCCTTTTCCCCTAACAGCCCCGAAGCCCAGGAGCCTTGTCTTTCTGCTCTTTGAGGGGCTTCTACTTTCTACTCCTGGGCCCACTTCCTCACCCCTTTGTCTTCTTCCCACCCCTATTCCCTTCCCTCTGGCAGGAGCTCCTTGACAGCACCTTCTCTTGGTACCATGGAGCTTTGATGTTCCCTCTGATGCCCAGCCAGGAGGCCAAGGAGGATGAGGATGAGGATGAAGAACCCCCAGCAGAAAAGGGAAAAAGGAAGAGCCCTGAGGAAGGAAGCCGGCCTGCACCTGACCTGGCCCGACATGATGTCATCAAGGTAAAGGAAAAGCATCTTTCCCATCCCATGACCTAGAGGGCAAGCACACGTTGGGCAAGAAGTGTCATCAGGGCCTGGGCCCAGCTGTGTTTGGCAGTGGGTTTATCTCTCTGACCCCCAGGGGCTCCTGGCTACCAACCTGCTGCCTCGGCTACGCTTTGTGCTAGAGGTCACCTGCCCAGGACCTGCCGTGGTCCTTGACATCCTGGCTGTGCTCATCCGCCTGGCCCGGCATTCCCTGGAGTCAGCCACGAGGGTGAGAAAAACAAGGGGACAGGAGTGGGCAAAGAGCCTGGCTAGGCCTGGTCAAGACAGCGTCCCTACCTCCCCTTTTCCTCTCATCTCCCATAGGTCCTGGAGTGCCCTCGGCTGATAGAGACCATAGTTGGAGAGTTCTTGCCCACCAGCTGGTCCCCCATGGGGGTAGGGCCTACCCCTAATCTACACAAAGTACCCTGTGCTACTGCCATGAAACTACTTCGTGTCCTGGCCTCGGCTGGTAGGAATATTGCTGCCCGGCTGGTGAGCAGGACAGGGCAAGGGACGAGGGGGGCTTGGGACAGGGCTGGGTTGGTAGCTAAACGTGGCCATCCTCCTCTTCCTCTCTGGTTCAGCTGCTTAGAAATACAACAGAAACCACCAGGCTGGCACCTAGACAGCTGGAGCCTGGTGTGTCCCTTAGGCCTACTCTGGTCTCACGATGCGAGGGGAGGGCTCCCCCTCCCCAGACCCAGATCGCAAGAGGCACATATGGATAGGTGCTCATCACCCTTAGCCAAGCAGCCCTAGAGAAGGTGCCCAGCAAGTGCTTGCTAAAGAGAGGGAGGGAGGGGTGGATGAGGAGTTTCACCCCTGCCCAGAGCTATGATCCTGTGGCCCCGAGTGGCCGAACAGGGCCAAGTTGAGCCAATCTCTCAGTCCAGCTGAGAGTAGGTGGACTTGGACTCCCAGCAGACCCTGATCCCCGTACTCTGCCCACCCCCAGTTGAACAGCTTTGACCTCCGGAGCCGCCTGTGCCGCTTCATAGCTGAGGCTCCCCAAGAACTGGCCTTGCCTCCAGAGGAAGCTGAGACGCTGAGCACTGAGGCCCTCCGTCTGTGGGCTGTGGCCGCCTCCTATGGCCAGGGCGGTGACCTTTATAGGTGAGGAGAGGCAGGAGTAGGCTCCCTTGTAGACCCCTCCATTTCTGCATTTCTGGCCAAATCAATACATCAGTCTTGCTCAAGGTCCCAAGCTTGGAGGGAGGCTTAGAATGAGGAAGGGATCTGCTGGGTGTGAAAAGGCTTGGGAGTGAGGACCAGTCAGAGAAGAGCGGAACAAACCTGCGCTAACCACGGTCTGCACGCAAAAGCATTGGTATCTTGGTGAACTCAGATTTAAATTCTCTGTTGGGGGTAGCCTTGAAGGACTATATCCTTCCTGTCCTCAGGGCCCAAGAGTGCCTCAACCCTGGGGCCTTCTCCCTCCTGATCCGCCTTCACCAGACTGCACACCCCTGGGGCAGGGCTATGCCTATGTGTCATTTCTCCATCTACCTTTGTGCAGTGAAAGTTAGTCATCATTCTTCCCCAGGGAGCTCTACCCAGTGCTGATGCGGGCCTTGCAGGCCGTGCCACAGGAGCTCAGCACCCACCCACCTCAGCCCCTGTCCGTTCACCGGATGGCCTCGTTGCTCACTCTCCTCACCCAGCTGACCCTGGCAGCCGGCAACACCCGCCCTGACCCCATCAGGTAGGTTAAAGCCCTGAGCCTGCCAGTAGGGACATCCTGCCACCCAGGACAGGACGGAATACTCTTCCCTAGGGAGAGAGTGGCTGTTGCTTAGAGGGGAATAAGGCAGCCAGATCCTCACTGTGGCCCCTTTTGGCACTTCTGTAGTGACTCTGCTGAGGCCAGCCTATCGGCCACCCCTTCCTTGATCACTTGGACACAGGTGTGTGGGCTCCAGCCTCTTGTGGAGCCATGTCTAAGGCAGACCTTGAAGTTGCTGCCTAGATCCGAGATGTGGAGTGCCCTGAGCCCAGTGCCCACGGCCTGCCTGTTGTTCCTAAGCGCCTACTACCAGGCCTGGAGCCAGCAAGTGAGTGTCACCTGCCTGCCTTCCACCATGCCCCCGTGCCTGGTCTCCAGCCACATTCCACCCACTTGCTTCCTTTCTGTTTCCATCCCTTCACTTCTATTCCCCATTTCCTACCATCCACCTTTTAACTCCCGCCTTTCCTCCTCTTTCCACCTCCATATACCAGTGAGGCTTCCCAGGGGCCGGTTGTTTGGGACCAGAGAACCCAAGCAGCACCTGAGCCTTCCTGTAGCCTTTATGCTCCCTCTGTGCATCCCTAGCCTTTGGGTGCCAGAGCGGCCTCAGGGCCTTCTCTCCCTTCGGAAAGGTCAACCTGTGGAAGCCTCCAAATGCACTCTTTTTGGGCTCCTGGGATGGTGGAGTTGGCCTAGGTACACAGGGGTAAGACAATGAGTGTCCTGGGCCATCAGCTCAGTGAACCCCATCGTCCTCCAGCATAGCTTGTGCCCAGAAGATTGGCTTCAGGACATGGAGCGCCTGTCGGAGGAGCTGTTGCTGCCACTGCTGAGTCAGCCCACTCTGGGCAGCCTGTGGGAGTCCCTTAGGTATGTGCCGTGTGTGGGTAGTTGGTGGGAGGCGGAAGAGGAGGCACTTTCTGTCCTCAGGATTCCTAGGTCCAGCTTCCTGTCCATCCCAGGGTGCAGCACTGCAGCCTGAGGGAACCTGAATCCCTAGCAGGCAGCAGTGCTCAGGGCTCCGAGGACTGCGGGCACCGACCTGCACAGCCAGGCCTCTGCTGGCCTTGGTCACAGACCAAGCAGCTCTTTTCCAGCCTGGCATATGTCAGGCCAGAGCCCCCTCCAATTCTCTGTTTTGCCTGCAGGCACTGCTCCCCTCTCTGCAACCCGCTGTCCTGCACTCCGGCCCCTGAAGCTCCCCCTAGCCTCGTGTCACTGGGCTGTGCGGGAGGCTGCCCCCGTCTCAGTCTGGCTGGCTCAGGCTCCCCCTTCCCTTTCCTCACTGCCCTCCTCTCACTTTGCAATACCCTGGCCCGGATCCACAAGGGGCTGTGTGGCCAGGTAAGCCCTGGGTGCCTGGTTAGGGGCCAGGGAGGGGACCGTGGTGGCAGGAGTCAGAAAGGAAGGGGAGGGTGTTCCATGGGGAAGGGAGGCCTCTTCTGCCAGCACCCATTTCTCTGAGTTTGGCTGGGAGGGGACAACCACTTGGCGAGGCCCAGAAGGCATCAGAGTCAATTTCTACATGTGAACAAAACTGTTTTTCCTCAGCTGGCAGTCATATTGGCTGCCCCTGGACTCGAGAACTACTTCCTCCAGTGTGTGGCTCCTGGGGCTGCCCCACACCTCACACCCTTCTCTGCGTGGGCCCTGCGCCACGAGTACCACCTGCAGTACCTGGCCCTCGCCCTGGCCCAGAAAACGGTGGGTTCCCCTGTCTGACAGGCTCTGCCTCCTGCCCCAAGATCTCCTCGTGCTTCTTGGAACCTTTGCTGCTTCTGCCAGAGCATGCAGCTCCTGCTTTCCTCCAGACGCGCCCTGGATCTGTGCCCCTCAGCCTTGCTTACGTCCTCTTCCTCACTTCCCACTGCTTTGTCCCCTCCCCTCCGCACTGCCCCACACTAAACAGCTCCCAGCTTTTCCATCCACAGGCAACTGTCCAGCCACTGCCTGCCGCCAGTGCTGCCCTCCATCATGGTGTGGCCTTGTCCCTGCTGAGCCGGCTGCTGCCTGGAAGCGAGTACCTCGCCCACGAGCTGCTATTGAGCTGTGTATTCCGGCTGGAGTTCCTCCCGTAAGTCCAGGGTTACTGGCATCAACTCGGCCCTGTGGAGGCTGCTGTGGTCGTTAACTGAGCAGCCCTGCATTTGGAGCCAGCAGAGCTAGATTTAAGTCTCTTTCTTCCATGGATTGCACGTTTAACCCGTCTGAGCTTCTGTTACCTCATTAATAAAGTGAGAATGAGGCTCCCCACACCAGAGAATGATTGTGAGACTTCAGTGTGACCGTATGGCTAAAAAGCGGTATGTAAACTAGCTATGTGCATATACTAGCTAGCGGTTACTGAGTGTTTACTCTGTGTCTGGTACTCCCTTACATATTCGTCTGTACTTTAAGTGTTTTACATGGGCCATGAGATAGATACTATTATCCCTCTCTTACTGTGAGAAAACCGAGGCACAGAGAAGTTATGTAACTTACACCTGTGCAGCTGGCTCTAGTGTTCATCCTCTTAATTGCCATACAGCACTGCAGGTGAGGTGGTTAGGGGAGCAAGGAGGAGCAGGATTGGACTTAGCAGCTTCTGGGAAGCCCTAAAGAGGTGGCACGGCCTCCAGTTGCACTGGTTCCAGCCCTTGTTTTTGGCTTTTTCGTCCTATTACAGAGAAAGAGCATCAGGGGGTCCAGAGGCAGCCAACTTCTCTGACCAACTCTCCTTACGGAGCAGCAGAGAGCGTCGACGTGGACGAGGGGCTCTACTAGCTCAGGCCTGCCGGGACCTCCCCAGCATCCGCAGCTGCTACCTGAGCCACTGCGCACCAGCCCAAGCCAGCCTGCTGGCCTCCCAGGCTTTGCACCGAGGGGAGCTACAGCAAGTCCCAACCCTGCTGCTGCCTGTGCCAAAGGAGCCATTGCTGCCCACCGACTGGCCCTTCCTGCCATTGATTCATCTCTACCACCGGGCTTCCGATACCCCCTCGGGGCTCCCTCCCACTGACACTGTGGGGACGGCCATGCGGGTCCTGCAGTGGGTGCTAGTTCTGGAGAGCTGGCGCCCCCAGGCCCTCTGGGCTGTGCCTCCTGCTGCCCGCCTGGCACGGCTCATGTGTGTGTTCCTGGTGGACAGTGACCTGTTCCGGGAGTCCCCAGTACAGCATCTGGTGGCAGCCCTCCTATCCCAGCTCTGTCAGCCTCAAGTCCTGCCAAAACTCAACCTGGACTGTCCACTTCCTGGCCTGACATCTTTTCCTGACCTCTATGCCAACTTCCTGGATCATTTTGAGGCTGTCTCTTTTGGGGACCACCTCTTTGGGGCTCTGGTCCTTCTTCCCCTGCAGCGTCGGTTCAGTGTCACCTTGCGCCTTGCCCTATTTGGGGAGCACATGGGAGCCTTGCGATCTCTGAGCCTGCCTCTGACCCAGGTACTTTCTCAGGCCAACAGGGCCTGCCGAGGGTGTCCCCTATTGGCCCTAGGGGCAGTCCTGAGCAGGGGGAGCTTTAGTGGGGCTCAAGTTCCTCACCTTACCTCTTCTGAGCTTTGAGGGGATTGAGAGAATCCATGAAAAGGGTTTAACATGGTATCTGACATATGGTAGGTGTTCGCTATTATTAACAAGGTATGGCCTTCTCATAAGTGCTATAATCTAGGAAAGAAGAGATTTACTAAAAACCAAAATAGCTCTGAATTATTCAGATTCTAGGTGTTAAGTCAGGATTCATAAAGGGGAAAGATCAAAGTAGGCTTCCCATAAGGAGAACGCTCTGTGGAAGAAGTAGGGATTGGCCTGGGCACTGAAGGTTGGGTAGAACAACATGAGCAAAAGCTCAGTGGCAGAAAGGAGCATGGCAAAAGATAGGAGGGCGGAGAGAGTTCTGTGGGGAGCTTGCTGGAAACAGGGCTAAAAATAAGAAGCAAAATCTTAGAGGGCTGGAGCCCAGGAGTTTGAGGTTGTGGTGAGCTATGATGATGCCACTGCACTCTAGCTGGAGTAACAGAGCAAGACTCTCAAAAAAAAAGAGTTATTATATAATATAGTCCATTGTGTAGATGCACCCCAATTTTCTCTGAACCTGTTGCTGGCGTGTAGATCGTTGCAGATTTTTTGCTATTTTAAGTAACATTGTGATAAACAGCATTGGACATAAACTTTGTTTCTCTTATAATCATTGTTCTGTGAAGTTAATGACTTTTTTATTTTTATATGTTTATTTATTTTTGTCTCATAATATTCCTTATGTGTATCAAAACTCATACTGAACAATGAGTTCTGGGTTGCGAAAGAGGATTTATTTTTTGCACCTGTCTGTAACTCCTTGTCCACAACTTAGACAAAAACAAACACAAGTGCTGTAAGAATGACTTTTTTGTGTGTGTGTGTGACAGAGTCTCACTCTCTTGCCTGGGGCAAGTGCCGTGGCATCAGCCTAGCTCACAGCAACCTCAAACTCCTGGGCTCAAGCAATCCTACTGTCTCAGCCTCCCAAGTAGCTGGGACTACAGGCATGCGCCACCATGCCCGGCTAATTTTTTCAATATATATTTTTAGCTGTCCAATTAATTTCTTTCTATTTTTTTGGTAGAGACGGGGTCTCGCTCTTGCTCAGGCTGGTCTCGAACTCCTGAGCTCAGAACGATCCGCCCGCCTCGGCCTCCCAGAGTGCTAGGATTACAGGCGTGAGCCACTGCGCCTGGCCAAGAATGACTTTTTAAAAAGAGAATTAACTTGCCCAAAGAACATGAACTTTTGAAAAGTTTGTTAATAATGGAGCAGTTGAATATGACATTTTGAAAGTTTTGATTTTAAAGAAGTCGTGGTAGGCAGTAGACATTCACAGCTGTTTCTCAGTTCCCAGTTTTACCTTGCTTTCTGCTCTTTAGTCTTTAGCCTTGATCCTTGTGCTAGAGAAGGATTGATGTCTGTCTGAGACCTGATCTCTGTCCTTAGGATTTGGTTTCATGTGACTATCAACCATCCACCTTGTAGTCCAGTGATATACATTCCCACCGTCCCCCTCAGCACGTCCCATTTCCCCGTCACAGTTGCCTGTGTCCCTGGAGTGCTACACGGGGCCTCCTGAAGACAACCTGGACCTCCTTCAGCTCTACTTCCGGGCCTTGGTTACTGGTGTACTCCGTCCCCATTGGTGCCCTGTGCTCTATGCTGTGGCTGTGGCTCATGTCAATAGCTTCATCTTCTCCCAGGACCCAAAGAGTTCAGTAAGTTACATCCCCATCTTTGGAGGGAGGAAGGGAACTAGTAATTGAGCCACCCTGGGCCAGCTGGGGAAGAGGTGCAGGTCAGGTGAGGCCTTGGGGTGAGGTGGTGGGTCCCAGCCCTTGGCTCAGTGCCACCTCTACCCGTTTCCGTCTAGGATGAGGTAAAGGTGGCCCGCAGGAGTATGCTGCAGAAAACTTGGCTGCTGGCAGATGAGGTAGGGTCAGGGCCATTAGGAGGGTGGGAGGTTAGAGGGTCTTGGGGGACAGAGACCTCAGCAGCATCTCACCACTCACTTCATAAAGTTTCTTCCCTCTCTGCAGGGTCTCCGGCAGCATCTCCTCCACTACAAGCTTCCCAGTTCTACCCTCCCAGAGGGCTTTGAGCTGTACTCTCAGTTGCCGCCTCTGCGTCAGCAGTACCTCCAGAGACTGACCTTAACAGTGCTCCAAAATGGGGTGCTAGAGGTCTAGTATAATAGCTACGTTTTCCCGTATCCATCTCGCCAACAGACGCCTGGCCAGACAGAAGGGTATTATGTCCTAAGGGTAGGCAGGAGACAAAGGAGCAGAATGCTTGCCCTCCTGGGAGCAGGTAGTTTGAGCTTTTTTGGAACAGAACAAACCCTACCATTATGTCCTGGTATCTGGAGCTCAGGGTCTGGGTCTTTTGAGGGCCTGAGCTGGGAGTGACAGGTGACTTACATATTTACCCTCTCTTCAGGAACAGGACAATCTAAGTACACCTCTCCTTACCTACTCCCAGCCCCTGCCCTAGGCTGAAGTATCTGAATGCTATAGCTGTGCATTGAAATAAAAAATTTTTAAAATCTACTGGGTACCTGTTTTGTTTTTTTTTTTTAATTTTATTTTTTTAAAAAAATGGAGACGGGGGTCTCACTCTTGCTCAGGCTGGTCTCGAACTCCTGAGCTCAAGCAATCCT
>RJWJ010034769.1:0-17062 GCA_004363605.1 Indri indri | reverse complement strand
TAAATGCCACAAAAACACAGGAGACAGTCTACCCTGAAGGGCTTTTCACTGGCCAAATCTGGGACAATTTTATCATCAGAATGAATAACGATAAGAAAAGACCACAACCTATTGAGAAAAATAAATAATTATAAGTCCATGTTGGTATACATAAATGTATAAATAAAAAAGGGGGATGAAGTAAAGTTCTTTTCACTTATTAGCAAAACACATGTAGAAAGAATGATGCAATCAGGAAAAATTTTTTGGCAATCTTCATAACAATAATTAATTCAGGCAAAAAGCACTAATGGGTGCTAAAACAGAATGAGAAATAATATTTATATAATCATGAAGCATCTCTATTGAAATTATTTCTTAATTACAAAGGAAAAAATACAACCTTATAATGAAGAAAATGTTCAGGCATCAACATAATCAAATTATACAATTTAAAATTACCAGTAACAGGTCAAGTCAATATCTGGTGCCACCTGTTAAGATGCAGTAAGAAGCATCGTTTTTGTAGTGATCCATGTATATCCTGTGTCTAATGATTGACATTCTATAATATTACTGCTCTGTAATCTTAAAAAAAGGGGTTAAGAGCATGAAACTCAAGGAAAGACGGAAGATTTTTAGATTAAGACTAGAGAGACAAGACCATTGGGTATAACATGTGAGCATAGATTGTATATTTTTGCTATAATTGAAGGAACATGAATGGGGTATCTGGGCCAGGAGTCTAAGAGAGTTTTCTATATTATTCTTGCAACTTTCCTGTAAGCTTTAATTTGTTTCACAAAGAAGTATTAAAAGCACACACTTGTTGCTACATGGTCCTACTGCACACAACATAAATGCAAACCATATGCAAATTGGTCCACCTCATGTTCAAGAAGAGGAGTCCACTGACAATGTGAATATATGTTTTAACAATGTCAAATTTCCATCGTGTTTCTAAGCACTTCCTGTAATTTTCTGTATTTAACGTCTCATAAACTGGTAGCAACCAGTTTATGGACTGGCATGGGTGTCCATAGGGCACAGTAGGAGTAGAAATGGATTAGAAGAGAGGAAAGACACCCATAACTGAAAACTTAACCTTTAACAGTATCTAAGTAACAGTGCCTACATATGGTTTTTTCTCTAGAGAAAGAGGACAAAAGTGGAAAGGACAAAGAATGGAAAAAATTGTGTCATCTGTTGGCCCTAACATGTTTCCTTTTTTAATGTAATGAAAATGACAGATGTGAAGAGCTACTGTTTTCCATAAATTTTGTTGTTATAGATTTTCAGTGATATTCCTAACCTAATCACACACAGACGAAGCAAATATTCAAACAGATAAGCAATTCCTGCCATTGTTTTAATATTTAAATAAGTAATGTAATTTTTCAATTTTATGACAATATTGAATCATAATGCCTTAAAATATGTGGATTTTTGTGGCAAGGACATAAAATTCTGATTTAAAATGTTTTAAAGTTAGAGAATATAAAATGAAATGCTTAGACCTTTACAAAAACCTAAATAAAACTTTACAAGACCAAAAGTGCAACATAATTTTTAGATTACCATTTTGTTCTGACGTTCTTCTTTAAATATTATAATAAACAAAGCAACTAGAAAAACTAATATTTATTATTTATGCATTATGCTAGCACTTTAAAACATCTTATTTAATCATTATAATAATCCTATGTGGTAGATATCACCATTATTATTATCATTGTGTAGGTTGAAACATTGGGGCTTAGAGGGCTTAGGTAATTTGCACAAAACTATACAGCTTTAAAGAGTTTGAATTTGTACCTATTTTTTTTTTTTATTATTCCAAAGCACTTGATCAAAAAAAAAAATTCTATTTCCAGAAAGGAATGATTAATAACTAGAATATCAAGAACTTATTTTTTCTGTTTTTTTTTACTAGCAAGGAATGAAAATGTACGTAAGAAGTTTTTGCTGTGCTTATATAGTAGCTGAAAGTATTATTTTCATCTACTACATAATTTATTATACATGAATAAATCTTAGATCTTCTGATTTGGAAGTAAAAAAAGATATAACCTGACTAGAATTTCTATGGCAGGTCCAAATAGATTTTTCATTATTCCCAGATAATTATTTGAACTCTTTGATGCTTCTCTGAATGTGACATAAATGATCTCACTTTGTTTTCTATTTGCTGCTTTCTCTTTCAGAGAAGTAATTTTTCAAAAATATCACCTGGCTATAAGAAGTAATATAGTGAGCTTCTACAAAAGTTTTAATTTTTCTACTTTTATTTCTATTCTTCCTCTTTGAAGCAGCTTTATTCACCAATGAATTCAAAATGCCCTTATACTATCAATCAATTACAAGATTTCAATGGATTGTATCTTTAATTATTTCAAACAGTAAAATTAATGTATTAACAGAGAATATTTCTAAATTTCTATTTTCTTTTTATATTTCTTTCTCATATTGGATTCTTAAATTTGAAAAAAAAAAATAATTCAATAAAAATTACCTGAGTCTTAGTTCCTTTTTTAAATAAGAATAAATAGAAGCTCATAAGTTATATTTAAGTAAAATTGGTCCTAAACATTACAAAAAATTAATGAGGTGAAGTTTAACTGGTATAATTCTAATCTTGTGATTTTTCTTAAGTCATGCTCCTCTAATTTTGTCTTTTAAAGAACGTATTTTCATACCAGCAGCTACAGGTTTCCTTTTAAACTTGTAGATGAATCACATCACTGGGAAGCACTCTCTAGTGACTTCCTAGCTCACAGAGAAAACTGTCTCCTTGTTAGCACAGAGGACATGCTAGATCTCATCCCATTTTCTCTCTAAACTCAGTATGATCTCCTCTCCACCTGCTCTTTGCCTTAATCACTTTGCCACGCCCACAAGGACTCCAGACTAGGATTTGCTTTTTCCCACTTTTTGATGAATAAAGATATACCTTACCTATCTCCCCTTTTCTCCCCTCCTGTAGGCAGCATAGCTAAGCCCTTCTTGACTTTCTTGTCCTCAGTGAAAACACTGAAATATCCTAATGCATTGATCTCAGCTAGAATAGTTAATGTTACTGTCCTTTCCACAAATGCTGGGCCTATTCTCTTCCTTGTGGGGTCTTCTCTTTGTCTGCTCTCCTTTATTCCAAACTTAGGTTAAGACTCATCTCCATTATTAGATTTTTTAAAAATATATCCCCCTAATTCAAGGAATCTTGAAGAATTATAAACAAGTAAATATTTATGAAATCTAGAGCAAAGAGATTGGGTGCTGGATGATTGTCTAAAGACTCTATTATATTAGTAACATCCTGGAGTGTTGAGAGTTCATCCATATTATGTTGTATCAGCGTGTTTTCTGGTTAATTGAAAAGCCAGATTAATATAACTTTCAAACTTTTATCTTTATTGTTCTTGATTGATATAATTCCCATTCAATGGAAATTGTATTAAAACATCCTGTACAAAATTAAATTAGTATCCCTTTTCTTTGCCTTCAATAATTCTGCAAATTAAAAGTTAGTACCATCTAGAGAAGAACATGTTAATTGAATAAAGACAGAAATGTATATTTTGATGTTATTCTGTTTTGAAAAACTTGAAAATTTAGTTTGAGCTTTTGAAATATTTTTAATACTTACAAAATTGGATTAGTCATATTTATATTCAAATAGAGGTAAGAAATAATTATAAAACTGCAAGTTTATATTTATAAATAATTATAAAACTGTAAGTAGAGCAGTTTGGTCTATGGAAAGTGCTTGATTCTCAAAATAAAACTGAACAGGAAAATCTAAGCTCTCAAGTACTCAAGAGAATTTTAAAAACATATATATTTTTATTAAGACTAGCAAAAGCTAACTGTATTTTAGAGCTATTAGGCCTCTAGTGAAAATATTGACAACTACATCTTACAGCTTTTCATCTTCAAATTAAGAAAATATATTTAAGACAGGACAACAGGAAAGACTGCTGAAAAATGAGATTTTAACTGATTTCCATTTTCATGTTAGTTAAAGTGATGTGAGTGATGTGGTTGCCAGTTGTCCTCAGGAAAAACTGAGGCCACAGACTGTTAGCATATGTAAGCCAGCCACTCGTCTGAGTAGATGCTCTGTCTGTGTAGGTCATAGGAGAATCTAATGTTATTTTGAAAAAGATATTTTATAAAAAATGAAACTTGCGCTTGAATGTTTATAACAGCACAATTCACGATCGCAAAGATGTGGAAACAACCCAAGTTCCCATCAATACATGAGTGGATCAATTAAAGAGTAATATTTTTTAAAAGACACTGAACCAATATCCTGGGAACATACACATATCGATTTCTTATTAAAAAATATGCTAAGGTAAGAAACAAATCACTGGTAAAAGAATCTGGTTTTTGAAACCAAACTGATTTGGTTTCATATCAGAAAATCTCAGTAAGCTAATAAATGAAGCCTACTGTTCTAATGCAGCAGAAACTTCATTCCTCAGTCCTGTGATGAAGAAATAAGAAAGGATTAATTATGTATTTTTAAAACCAAGGATAACAACTACTTTAGGGAAAAAAATCTAACTTTATTGCTGCTATATCTGTATGATTATTTCCAACCTATACAATTGTGTTAAAGCCTAAATAGTCATATAACCAAAATGAAGTTTGTCATCATAATTTTTATAGGTCTATTTGTAACCACTGTTACGTATTTTCTGTACCAATGAATTAGGACTCATATTCCACTGTAATCAAAATATAAACGGAGTAAGCAAGAATGAATTAATTTTTCTCCTATATAAACTAAGTAACTATAAGAAAGAAATGTGTATCCATCTCTGATGCAGCACTCTGAAACTCACTGCTGGGTTACCAGTGCTATAATTCAAACCCTAATTTTATGCCCCAGTTCTGATTCACTCATGCATATATTCTATAACTAATTACAAAGGGCTTACTGTTAGCCAGACCCTGGGCTTGGCACTTAAAGTAGAATGTGGGAAAAATAGACACAGTTTCTATCCATATAATGTATGTAGCTTTATAGTCTAGTAATGGCAACAGATGAGTTAAAAAATAATTGGGCAAATACATATAAGCATAAATATTAGTGCTATGAAGACAAATTTTAGGATAGTCTGAGAGTATGTTTAATAGATTACAAAAGCAGTCACAGATACTTCCTCTTTCTGTATTCATGCTCTGTAATGTGACATTGCAGATCCTCCCGTCAAGAGATGAAGTCTAATTTTCACCTAGTTGGATCATTTGCCTTACTTTGGTCAATAGGACTTTAGTAAAAATGATGCAAGCAAATAGTTAATGAAGTATTTGCACATTGAGGTTTTCTCTTTTGCCATCTTTGAATTTGAAATTACCATGATGCCGTCAGGTCACCTGCTAGAAAATGAAAGACCATAGAAAAGAACTAAAATGTCCCATTTCCCAACAGCCAACCCCCAGATATGTGAATGAGGCCATTCAGGATAGGCCAGGTTCAAGCCAACCACCAACTAATTTCGGAAACTGTGTCTGACCATAGAGATGTGAGTGAGCCCTACTGAGACAAGCAGAAGGACCATGTGGCTGAAACCGGCCCAAAATACTGACCCATAGAATTGCGAGTGAAATAAATAGTTCTTATTTAAGCCACCAAATTTGGTATGTTTTGTTATGTATCAAAACTAACTAATAATAGAGCATGACAGGGAAACCTAATGGCTTATAGAGTCCTGAAACCCTCCTCTGAAGAAGGTATCTAATGAATGAATGAGAAAGCCAAAAAATGGCAGAAGGATTGTATTCAGACAGAGGAAAAAGCAGGTTTGAAAGTTTTGGGTGAGGAAGACCTTGATATATTTGAAGAAATAGAAGAGTGCAAATTTTCTTCGTTAGAGTTCTTCCTTGTTCCAGAATCCCAATGTCTTTCTTCCCTGCTCTGCTTTGTTTGCAACCTCAGACCTGAGTTTTGATAATTGCGTTTCTACCCAAATTTTTGAGTTTAGGAAACAAAAATTCCAGATCGTCTACCCCTGGGCTACTCTGATTCTTACCATGCTCTCTTCAGTGAACCACAATATTCCCCTGACCTTGAGCTTGCTTGCTAGTTAGGGTCCTGCTGTCTGCTGGCAAACTTTCCTGATACCCATTTCTTAGGCCTGGACTTTGAATACTGACATTTCTAGATTCCCTGCTCTACTGTTTCATATTACACCCCACTGCAGAGGTTTGGATGGGAAGGATAATTGTGAGAGATCATCATGGAGATAAATAGGTAGATAGATAGACAATAGATAGATATATAGACAGATAAACAGATGGTTTATGAGCAGTTAAATGAAAAAGTAACAGAGCAGCGTCTATATTACAGTCCAATTTTTGTATAAACAAAATAATATGTTATTGTATTTATTATGTATTTACCACACATATGCACAAGCATGCATACATACACCAAGCTTAACAGTGGTTTCTTCTACATCCACAGTCCCAGGATTTTTCTTCTCTTTGTTTTATATCCTCCAATATTGTTTGATTATATTGAATTAATGTTTTTAAATAAGACTTACTCAGGAAATATAGATTAATTGTATATTGGCTACTGAGATATATACCAAAAATTTACATTTACCTTGGTCAGTTAATAAAGATCCATGTCTGGCACTTACATGTAGGGTGGCAGAATAAACAGAACTTGGGGATGCCAATGAATGTGATTAAACCTCAATGGGATTAAACCTCTCTACAAACTAGTTAAAAACTAAGTATAATGTTTACACAATTTGCAACATATCACCAATGAAACCATAATAATCTCACTGGGTTGTAATGTTTTATTGCATAAATCTATGTCTACAAATTAATTCTTTTTGGTTTTTTCTCTTCAAATAAATAAGGAACAATTCAAATGTATCTCTTTATTAAATGTTGCCGTTATCGAATTTTTGCCCCTGGAAAGAGGGAGCAGGTAAGGTAGATACATAACTGCATATTTTGGTCTTCCTAAGGTAGTCGAAGTCAAACAAAATTTAAAAAGCGTGAACCATAGTTTTCAGCATCCTTATTCCTTACATGTAAACATGTAAGAAATATGATTAATAAACATCGATATATCTGATTGCCTTACAATTATCTTTGAGGTTTAAGGCACATATTCCTATCCTCCTTGCTTTTATGGTTGTGGAAGCTGAGGCTTGGTGTTTAAGGACTCAGCTAGGGTCACAAACTGGGTAAAATGACTGAAGAGTTTTTGCAAAAATCAATAAAATAATTCTGTGTATAAGTTAAAATTATTCCCCCAAGGACAATGTTTCAATCGATACCTATATTTCTTTTCATGAATAGTTTCTTCAGAGCATAGTTTAGTTTATGGGACAGTTTTATTACAAAGTATTTGGTCCAACTAAATTTGATTTTCTAGATGACTAAGTAGCCATTTATTGTAGGCAAAGATTTTAGGTAATATGAAAAGGTCAGGTAAGTGCTGAAATATGTAAATTTCATGTCACCATTCATTTTAAATCAACTATTTCTTCATTATGTAGAAAATTTGGATTTGATTTCTTTCTCATAACACTCATGTAATATTAGAGTGCTTCATTTTTTATTGATGAAATAAAGAGAAATTTGAGCTTTCTTTACAGAAGCATAGCCATCTTTAAGAATTTATATAATACTTTGTAATTCTAAACTACTTTACAATTTTTATATTACTCATATCTTTCAATAACCTTGTGACGATGTCAACAGTATTAACTCCATATGCAAACAGGAAAAAAAAGACACATCAAGTTAAATAACTTTGCCAGATACATATTTATATTGTCCACAGCCTCACTGAATTATTAGATTTAAATTATACTGCTAACCTCCTTTTATATCCTCTATTTATTATTTTATATGAATTTAATAATGATTATAGTTCTAGAAAAAATTAAGGAACATAAGTTTCTTTTCAGATCATAGCATAAATTACATTTACATCAGATATTTTATTGTTTTTAAAAATCTGGATGTGTAATATAATAAAAATATATTTTGTTGATATCTGAGGATTATTTTTCAATAGATTCTATTTTATTTGATTTAAAAATGTTCATTTGTTTTACTTATTGCATAAATATCTCATTTCCATGAATTACTTAAGAATTGAAATAAATTAATAAAGGGTTAAAATTCCCACTAAATCAGGTTCATCTAGATCTGATCATTAGTTAAGAAATATGTTGTTTATTGCTTATTGGGCTCATTTACCATTCCTCTCTCCCCAACAATTCCTTAGTAGGCATCACTATCAGCATAGCAAAATATGTTGGGGGAAATAGTTGGGTATATTCCAAATCATCATAAAATCTTTGTTATGCAGTTGCTTTAAGAAATAATGCATAACAATAACTTATTTCTGTCCATCATCATGTACAATAAATCAGGAGAAAACATTAGAAAAATGAGGCAAATATTTTTCTTTTTAGTTATCTTGGTCAAATAACAAGCCCCTTGATAAACTTTCATGAATCTAACCAAAAAACAGGTGTGTTGGGCAAGTGACTTCCAAAATATGTATTTTCATGGTTTGATGTTCAAGACAAAGATGGTATTGAAGAGAACAGGTATTGGAGAGAACAGGAGCAGGGAGTAAGAGCATGCACAACAGAAAGACAGAAGGAGAAGAGGAGAAGAAAATGCCTGAAAATAGACGGTCTTTCTACTTCTCTAAAATCAATGGGTATAGAATGGCGTCACAGTGCACAGATTGCAGAAAAACCCTGAGAAGCCTAAGGAAAGCAGGGCTGTTTCAGAAAGAAGAGGCAAAATCATCCTCTACATTTCTGCCTAGAAGTCAAGGGGAGGGCTGTAGAACCACAGGAGAGTGAAGGTGGTGGCCTGGCTTACAGGGAGGCACATTTCCACCTTTATTTGTATTCAACATTTTTGGCAACATGGATGATCTTTCCAGAAGATCATCTTCTTGCTTTCTTGGTTCCTTTATCTTTTCTCCTCTACATCACTTCAGCCACACTATCATGGATATCTTTATTAATCATATCAAATATAAAACCTTCAACTATCCTCCTTTCTTGCCTCCTCCTAATCCTCTAGCTCTGCTTTAATTTACCATCTATAGCATTTCTTCAACCTCATAGAGACTTCTAATGCATATACCTATCACTTTCTTATGCTCAGTAACCAGGTTTATATCCTCATATTCCTCCTAATATGCTAAGTATCTATGGTTTATTTAATTCTCCCTACAAAGTCATTTACTTCCCTTCTCTCTTTATTGAATGCAAGTGGCAAATGCCTGTAAGTCTCTATCTCCTTGGTTAAACATAAGTCTCTATCTCCTTAGTACCTGAATCTAAGACACTGAATGTCTTCTCTAGAGAGAAACACACGAATTTGCTGACCGCCCTATTTTGAATTCAGGGCCAGGTATTTTAAATAGGCATTCATAATCTCTAAGCATCCTGATTGCATTTCCCTACTATGTTAATTTTCCTATTACCTAAAAGAGGTTTCAGTTTTCCCCTTTCTCTGCTTCATTCATCCTCTGCATCCCTTTCTCACATCCAATGACTGAGAAAATAGTTAAAATAAGATAGGACTTCCCTAATTGTCTCATTCTACAAACAGCCAGCCTGCACATAACAATTCCACAGTTTTTGTCTGTCTTTTTCTTTTTCTTTCTTTCTTTCTTTCTTTCTTTTTTTACGATACATAAGTTGACTTTGTTTCTATCTGGCACCAAATCTTCCCTTTCTCTCGATTACTTTGTCTGATCTTCTCAAGATCCTTCCTTTTGTAATCATTCCCTGTCTATCAATTGTTTCTCCCTTTGGGCTAGGACATTCCTCTTAGCAAACATTCTCTGCTATATCCAATCTAAAACAACAGCAACAATGACAACAAGCAAAAATAACAAGAAAGAATCCTCAATAGACCCAGAACTTTAGTAATTTCTCATACTTCTTACATCTTTGATCTCATTTACAGTCATATGTCTTGACTGAGAGTTATAGGGTATTTTTCTTCACACCCTCACCTCAATGTCTCTCATCAATTCACTTCAGCTTGGTTTCTGTTCCAACTAATGTACTAATATATTTCCAGTGAAAGTCAGCCACAATGTGCTTATTGACAAATCTGGTGGTCACTAGGCCACATAGTTCCATTTGGCTCTGTAGTTCTTCCCCCCGCGCCCCCTGCCTTTTACCAGCTCTGTGCCCTGGGAGGCTGATCAGTGTGTATTATAGTCAGATTCTTTGCTTTCTAGTCTGTAGTTATCTTCAGCCAATATGAAGAATCAGCAGAAGACCAGAGGCCAAGATGAGAGTTAGATGGGACCATCTAATTCTTCATCTTTCTTTTTGCAAGGACCTGAAAGCTAATTGCATTCCTTGACCAACGTTACTTTTTTTTTTAATAATAGTCTTCGAAAAAAACTCCTTCTGCCTTCTATTAACTACTTTATCCTCTGGTTCCTTGGATCTAAGGATGGTAAAAACGTTGCTGTTACTATTTCTTGTGGTTTCCTATACCTAGTGTCATGATTTGAATGTTTGTCTCCTCCCAAACTCATGTTGAAATGTAATTGCCATTGTAACAGTATTAAGAGGTGGGACCTTTAAGAGGTGATTAGGCTATGAGGGGTCTGCCCTTATGAATTGATTAATGCCTTTATTGTAAGAGTGAGTTCTTATTATGGGAGTGGGTTACTTATAAGAAATGAGTTTGACGCTCTTTTGCCTCTCTGTCTTGTGTTCCCTTCACCTTTCCACCAGGGGACAATGCAGTAGGAAGGGTTTCACTGGATGCTGGTGCCTTGGACTTCCCAGCCTCCACAACCATGAACCAATCAATTTCTGCTTATTATAAATTACTCAGTCTGTGCTATTCTGTCTATAGCAGCACAAAATGAACTAAGATTCTGGAAAATACCTTTGTAAAAAGTCCTTTTATTAAACCTTCTTGAATTACCTTAATTTGTATATGCCATGTACTTGTTGCTGAGACCCTAACTGATATAGTCAGTTTTCCTATTTCTTTCTCCCTTGTCATCTTTACAGCATTTGACGTTTTTCATTTTTCAGCCCTTTTCTTCCTTTGGTTATTGTGACTCTATACTTTGTTTATTTTCTTCCTAATTCACTGATTTCTTCTAAGTCTCCTGTACTAGGTCTTTTTCTTCCATTCAGCTTCAAAATATTAAAGTACACTGTGGCTCATTCTTGGACCAGTTCTATTACCTATGTAATAAATAGGGAATATAGAAAACCTGTTTGCCCACATGATATTATTCAATCTTGTGACATTTTAATAACATCTGTATGTTAATAACATTTTATCTCTAGTCCTGGCTGTCTTCTGAAGTGCAGATCTTGAATATCAAACCATCTGCAATGTATTTTCACAGTATTTCTGATAAGCATCTTAAAATGAACAACAGAACCTTGCCTTAAATTTTCATTTCCCAGTTGTCCCTATCTCAAAAAAACATATATGCTACTGCTGAAGCCAAATATCTGAAAATTTATGTCTATTTTTTAAATTTCACTAATCTGCCATATCAGTTTTAACAGAAAATCTTGTGGGCTCAACTTATAGAGCGTATTCTGGAGCTATACATTTCTCTCCACATATACCCCTAATGACTCAAGTCCAAATCATGATCATCATCCTTCCACACTACTCCTGTCCTTTTAAAATTGATTTTGCAAAGAGTGTCCTTAATAATCCTTTTAAAATAGAAACCAAGTCACTTCTCTGTTCAAAGGTCTTCTCATCACACTTACAATAAAATACCAACTCCTTATCCTGGTTTATAAAGCTCTACATGACAAAGAATTCTCTTGGTCTCCTATCACATCATCTTCCACTCTTCCTTCTCCCAGTATGCTCCAGTCACCCTGCCTTCTGTCTATTCTTTAGGCTCATTTCCACCTCATGGCCTTCGCACAATGTACTCCCTTTGCTTGAAATGCTTTTCTTGTGATTTTTACTTGGCTCTCTTCTCTCGGGACTCAATTTATATATCAGCTTTTTAAACTGCCTTCTATAATCATGAAATCAAAAGTAACTTCCAGCCACACTCCAACACATCAAACTATTTTAATTTTAATTATAGCATCATTCCTTTAAATTATTTCCATATTTATTATATTGCTTTATTGAAAATTTCTTGTCTTTCTCTTCCTCAAATATGGAGCTCCCTAAAAGGAAAGATCTTCTCTGACATTTTCTTCATTACAGTATCCAAGTGCCTTAATTTTATCTGGAACAATCTAGGTCCTTAAAAATTTTTGTTGAATACATAGATTAATAAGGCCTTAAAAGATTTGGGTTAAATTATAAGAAAATATGTATATTACAATTCCCCCCCCCCCACCAAGTATCCTAAAATATCATAGTAGGACTCTAATTAAATACTGACCAGAACTGAGCAATGTCAGCTGCACCCTTGGTGACAAACATCTAGTCTAATAGGAAAATTGCACTATTGACACTGTCCTTGTCCAATTCACTTTTGTTTAGAAAGAAAATTGACCTGGTGAACAGGAAGTACACAAAAGCAAAACTACATTTATTTATTCATTCTTTATACAAACCATCATTTGCTTTTATATTATAGGAATTTCTGTAGGCTTTGGGTACACAAAAAGGAAAGATATGTTCTTGCCCTCAAAGAGTCCTCGTTCTTACATTAATTACATTTTGTATGGCTCTCCATGATTTATATATCTATCACATCATAAGCAAATATGATAAATAGAGTGAGCTCACTATATGACATTCAAATCTACAGACTTCATACACACCTGCAAGTCATGGATATAATGAGTATGTTTAAGATTTGGTTTGCATTGCTGGTGCAAAAGCAATAATTTTTAATAACATTTTCCTAATAAATTTTTCCCATAGCATTACTGTGCTAACAATTAAGTTGTCTGAAGTGTCAAAGTTGCTATATTTGGAATGCAAACTCAGAAGCGAGAGGTGGTAGATAGAGGCCTATTTGATCCAGATCATACATTCAAATAAACTCTCATATTCTGAATTTTAGTATCTCCAAATGAGCTTATATAAGCCATTATTCTATTTTTATGTGTATTAAAGATATTAATTTATTAAATATAGACATTTGAAACATATTAAAATTTTATAACAGGCTTCCAGAATTTCTGGCATTTTTAATAAACTTGCTATGAGAAATTGAATGTTGGTGCTGATTCTTCACTCCCCTGTTATAGTCTAATACTTCTGTGTCCTTGACATAGCGTCATGGTTAGAAGGGTGTATTTCCCCACACCTGGCCATTGGACTTGTTCATATGATTAGCTCTGACCGATGGAATATTATTGGTTGTGAGCAGAGGCTTGAAATGTGCTTGTGCAATTGAGCTTGCCTGCTTGTTCTTCTACCATTGCCAAAATAGGAGCATATCCAGGGTAGGCACTGACCCTCCAGCCTGAGACCCAGAATGAGATACATGGAACAGAACCATCCCAACACACTCACACAACTACATCTTAAAGCGGAGTTGACTGACTAACCTGGAGATATGAAGCAGAGTGACTCCAGCTGATCCATAGACATGTGAGTGAGAAATAAACGCTTCTTGTATGCTTCTGAGATTTTTTCTGACTGATACTTACATAACTGATCAATACATCAGGATTCTCAGATATGGAAGAGGCCCAGAACAGGAAGACTGGAGAGCCCCCAACCAAGATAACCCTGACGATGGTGACATCCCTCCAATCACCACTCCGGCACCAGAAACCTGTGACGGCCACAACATCTATGTTTTCTGTTTTAACGCTAGTACTGTTAATACTACCTGCCTTGGTATAGAATGCAAAGATGAGAGCTACTGCTCACATAAATCAACAGTAGAAATCATACAAATCAACAGTACAAATCCTGTTCACCACAGGAAAAATCGTGATTGTCCTGTGGTGAACAGAGCAGACTACTGTTCTGTGCCCACTACCACTTTCGCACCAACCAAGTCTACAGCTAAAGCCACAGCTCCGCCTTCCTATTTTACAGTTTCCACCACAGTTACTACATCAGGAACAATAAATACCACTTTGACTCCAACCTTACAACCTGTGCAGAAGTTGATCTTTGATACAAATAGTTTCGTTGGAGGAATTGTCTGTGCCATGGGTGTGTGGGCTGTAATTTCCTTTCTTTATAAATTCTGCAAATCTAAAGAACAAAATCACCATAGTCTGTAAACAGATCCATTAAATTAACAAGAACTGGAGATTCATTCATGTAATTCATTGAAATCAAAATACTTTCTAGATGTCCCACATGGAAGATGCTATTCCATAATCTTTACACTTTGAAAGCATGTAGGCTATTAGGGAACATTGTCCTTGAAGAAAAGTCAGTTAAATCATTTTGTTTAACAGGAGTATTTAAAATATTCTACATGAATCCTGTAGCTATCTTCTTTATTTTCAATGGCTGCACTGTGGGATTATGTTTTTTTTCTTGACATGCCAAATGTAACTTTCTGTTATTTCCATCCTAACTCAAGATGTAATTTAGGGAACAGAATTGAGAAGAGTATGCCAAATGAGTATGAATCAGGTCGGTTTTTAGCCATAATTTCAAAATTAGAATAAATTTATAAATTTAGTAGGATTAAACTGTATCCTTAGAGTAAAATTTTGTGCTTAATAAGTTATTTTTTCTGCATTAGAAATACGATGCCATGGAATTACATTCCAGATTTAAAGAAATGAATGGTAAGGATATTGACTGTTAATGTGTACCATGTTTGTTCATACTTATAAAGTACCTTATGTCATTGAGGAAATAAAGAACAGTGACTTAAAAGACAGACTGAAAGTAAGCTGTAGCTTAATGTTTGTGATTTGTTCTTTCACATTAAGAAAGATGAAGATTGGTCTGAGGATGTATTGTTGACAAGAGCAGTAGTAAACCTACTTTCAGATATCTTACCATTAATATTTAATTGAAAATTTATCTACTTTATTTCAGAGCTGAGAAAATTATGCTAAAGTATATTATACAAAATTGAAAGACTTCATATATTGAACCTCCCAACATTTTTCTTATGGCTGTTGAAAAGTATAGAGGTAAAATTGATTTAATTGTATTTTCCTTTGTATTAATACTTGAAAAAAGTATCCTAACACTATTAGACCTTAAGAGGATTTCTACCAAGTTTTCTTGGGAAGCAATTTCTTTCATGAGGCAAGAAGGAAATAAGTTGTTTTAGAATCATTTACTAACACTTTAAATAAGCCAGTCATTTTAAGTTTTCAGACAACAGATATAACCAATGAAATTGGTTACACATACATACTTTTATTTACATAGTTTTCTTGTAAAGCACTAGTTTTTTTCTTTTTTCAGTTTTAGAGGGTTACTTCTTTGCTTTTAACACATTGGATTAGTTCAGAGATTTTAAATAGCTTAAAATGGGCTTTAGCTTTTCTAGGTCATTTGAGTTTTTTAAATTTTAGTTTCTTTAGCCTATAGTGGCTGAGTTTAGTACTTGGTTTTTAATATTTTATAATAGGAAATGACAAATTGCTTTGGATCATTTCATAAACTGAAACTCTTTGCATTTCAGATTCTTAAAATAAAGATTTACTGGTTTTTTTTGTAACTTACAGGCACAGCTAAAGTTTGTTTTACTTGGACATTTGTACATATATCTAATATTTTCAAGTGTCTTCATTGTTTAAAATCTCTAGCTTCAAAGGCTTTCAGGAAAAAGTAGGTTTACCTCTGTACATTTTTGTATTTCCACACAAAGCTTTGAGTTCTGTTGCAAGAACTCATGTGTAGACTTGCTACAGCCTTTTCAAATTTTTTCTCCCTTTCCTTTAGCGATGTAGTATCTTGAGCCATTAATAATTTTGTTTTTTGTTAATCCAGAAGGTATATAGAAACCTTTTCAGACTTTTCATCTGATTTGTTCATGCAGATGTACTTCTATTAAATACCTTATTTTACCTTACAGATATTTGTTGCACAGTTAGATACTACTGCATTTAGAAATTTCTATTTTAGTTTATTAATAACTGCAAAATCCATCTGTATCGTGTACCAAAGTTATTTAAAATAAATTTACGTGTTCATTGATAAATGAATAAATAAATAAATTTAAAATGCTGCCACTGAAACCATCCGCAATTTTGGAAAATATGAAAGTAAACAAATGCTGAAATACAAAGGCACATTTGTTTAGTTTTACTCTATGAAACACAGATAGAGTCAAAAAATAAGGGAATCTTTGTCCTTCATCCACATGTAAGCTGCTGGTGTTTCTAGTAACTTGAAATTTTTAATATCCCTGTTTAGTAAATAGGAATAATGAAATTCACTATCTGCATAGGCAGGGTTTTAAAATCAATTTCATGTTTATAAAGTAATTTAATAAGAATATCATCCATTAATGTTATAAAGAATTACTAATTAACCACTTTGATTATGGATTGTTATTAAAACATTCTCTAGAGCCAAAACAATAACTCTTTTAGTGAACCTTATAATTAAAGAGTGGTTCTTTCACTTATGAATACTTTATGGTGAGTGGGCAGAATTCCTCTTTATATCTCATCATTCATTTTTTTTGTCGTTGTTTTACATAGTCATTTAACTTTCTCCAACATTTGTGTGTATAACTAAGAAGCCCAATGAGCCAGAACAGATTTTAAGACCTTGCTGCCCCT
The DNA here is from genome assembly GCA_004363605.1 of Indri indri. Lineage (NCBI taxonomy): Eukaryota > Metazoa > Chordata > Mammalia > Primates > Indriidae > Indri > Indri indri. Next base: position 380 of record RJWJ010034769.1, on the reverse strand, counting down.
TCAACTGAGAAGTCAATGTTTAACACTGTTTCCTTAAGGAAATAATCAACAGATTTGCAAAACAACAGAAGGAATCAAGTTTTACTGCTGGTCCCTGAATTACAATATTAAATTATGTGTTAAAAAGGTATTAGACGCACAGTCTTCTGGAATAACCATCATCGTTACAACATATTGCTTTCCATTTGAATTAGCATATAAATGAACAAAGATGTCTAACCACAGCGCAGAGATGAGATTTGCCATCTTAAGCAGTTAGTTGCCTTGGAAGCAGCTTGTGTAAAATGCAAACTGGTGCACTTGGATGGTGATATTTGCTTCTTTGGGAATTTAGATTCTGGAGTTAATCTTAGGATATCAGGGACATACAAAGCAATCAC
>RJWJ010034768.1:0-17039 GCA_004363605.1 Indri indri | reverse complement strand
GAAAGGGTACATCCTCTTCATGTGTCTCTATTTTTATCCGAATGGAAAATCTTTCCCAAAGTTCCCCAATAGACATTCCTTTACATGTCATTGGCCAGAAGGGGGCCACATGTCTCAGCTCCCCAATACCCCAAAGCAATCACAAACTAAGGAGAACAGGATTATCATGGCTGGCTTAGACTCACCAAGATTCAACCTTCCTTCTCTCCTCAGTCAGCCAATCCTGGAACAAAACTGGGATTTTGTTATCAAGGGAAAAGGGGAGACTGGTTGTTGGTGGGTCACCACGTTGTCACTCCGGGTACCAAAGACAAACACTACCCATTTCTATCTCCTGACACTGCCCAGGGCAAATTATACGACGGTATTCATCAGTCCCTCTTGCTTGAAATCAGCCACCCACGTGAGTGATTTAGGTGACAGGAACTAAGCTGAGTTCTCCAGTGTAAAGAGATTTGTCCTCACGTCATGCCCCCTGAAGTTCCTGAACAGGCTGCATCAAAGAGTGGGGACCGTGTCAGCTGCCACCCAGGACTATGTGAAATCCGCCAGAACAACGTGAGTGGTGGTGGAGTCCTTACAGCAAGTGGCAGGTGCAGCTGCTGCAACGTGCGGAGGGGGCGTGCGTGAGCGGGAAGGAAAAGGCGAGCGGAGGTAGGACAGGGAGAGCAGCAGAGAGAGAAGGGCCGTTTCCCCGGTGTCGCAGGTTAGCCTTCAGAGCTAGTGCTTCTGTTTCTGTTTCCTACTGGCTGCTGGTTTCCATTAATAGTTAACACTTAGGCAGGTTATGGTGCGGCTTGTTTTAATTAGGTTGAATATCCATGGTCTGGGCTTGGGGGTTAATTGAATTTTCACCACGTAATAGGCTAATCAGGTCCTCCTCTTGGGGGCTTTGGCAGTGAAATACAGGGTCAGAAAACAGGGGAAGCAAAGTGAAAGAGAAGACAGGAGCAGAGCCCAGGAGGCGGCAGGAGCCTTTGGAAACAAGGTGGGGAGGAGGCGGCAGCCAAAGGGGCCACTGGAAAGAGAAGCCACTCCCTGGTGGAGAGGCAGCGCCGGCACCAGGGCCGGGGCAGGGGCGCTCGCCTGGGCATGGGGGCAGCGGGACCAAGCCCGGCCAGTCCCCGCACAGCCCTGTCCTGAGAGCTGCGTCGCATTAAGAACGGGAAAGCCTCTCTCTGTCCTGCAGCCCTGACAGGTGACACATTCCTCTGCTCTTTGTTTCCTCATACATCCCTACAGTGAACTCTCCTTACTTAAAGGATCCAGGTAAATAACTTTTTTGGGCTCTGAAAGAGCTTGTTAAGATCATCATTCGGTCCTTACTTCTCCATTTTGATCCTGAATCAATGAGACCATTTTCCCGATGGTGACATATGTTTCAGTTCTCTGTTCATGGACGACATGATCTCTGGGGCTTTGGTATGCGTGGATGGTGCACCAATGTGGCCAAAAAACAAATTCACTCATCACACATGTATTTAGTATGCACTAGGTGCCAGGTGAGGGGGTTCCAGAGGTGAGAAGGACGGCATGAAAGCATCACAGTTCTGTCCGGATAGTTTACACCTCCGACAAGAGCATAGACAAACTGAAATTAAAGACAAGTGAACAACGGAGGAAGAAAGAGTAAAAAGATGTTCACTGGCTTAAGGGAAGAAGAAGGGAGGAGGAAGGAACACAAGCCCCTCCGTCTCCCAGCAGGGACAGAAAAGCAATGCAGGGACCACCCAGATGCACATGGTGGGTCCCCTCCAGCAGACAATGGCAGTGTCATCAGTGCCACTAGGTCCTCTCCAGGCCAGGGGCCTGTCCTGGGGACAATGTGAATCTCTCCTGCCAGCACCTCCAAGGCAGAGCCCCCAGCCCTGGTGTTTTGTTATCCAGAGGCCAACCCGAGGCCCTGCCGTGCCTGCCCGGGGTGGCACGATGCAGCACCAGGACAAGGCCCACACCCTGAGCAAAGGCTGCTGCGTGTTTGGCTTTTAAAATTAAAAAATAATAAAGGTGTGTGAAGCCAAGTGTGACTATAACAGTGTTATAAATGATTCATCCGCAAGAGCCATCTAGACGTGCGCCAGGGTTGCAGGTGCAATCCGGGAAAGGAAATGGGTCTCTCCTGGAACGAGCGCTAGTGCCAAAGCCCTCGCTGGCTCCGCTTCCTGCCATCCAGGGGGAGGACGTGCGGCAACTCACTGGCTGGCCAATCCGAGGCATGCTGAGCTCACTGCACTTCACGTAAATGATTTTCTTTTTAGAAAGTGGCATCATGCAGAAGTCCGATTGATCTGTGCGCGCTCTCAGAATCTTTCAGACCTGGACATGAGAAATGTGCTCTAAGTGCGCTTTTAAAAAGAACTCAAGAATGATTTTTCTTACCTATTGCAATAGTTGGACTTCACACTCAAAGAGCCATTCTGTGCTCACGGTCACTGTTTTCGTATCCCCACTGCCTGGACTCCCAGCCCTGCACAGGAGCTGCCCAGGGACGAGGGCGACCACTAAATAGTTCGTGAAATGCTTCATTCCACGTGTCCCTCAGCAACCCCGCTCCCAGTCCAGGTGAGAATGGTTACCCAGCCTGACCTACCCAGGAGGAAACGTGGGCCCAGGGTGGAAAACTCCCAGCGAGAAACAAAGCCTTGACTTTCGACTCACAAGCCAAGGGCCTTAAAAGACATTAACCTGATAATCTGAATAAAACAAAAAGTAAAGCTTTTGGATAAAGACTCTATGAAGTTTTTTTAACTCTCCATGCTGACAAAATTCTCATGACTGGCTGAGTTACCCTAGCCTGAGATTGCATAGCTTGGCTTCACTTCCTTCCAGAACATACCATGCACATGGGGAGGGGTGTTTCGTATGGGGCAGTTGGCCTTGTCCTGTTTTCCCTTATATTTTATATATTGACACCTAGGACACGTCTTTCGGTCAGACAGAAACAGCCACTGCTCTGTGGGGACAGGAGCCCCGTTTTCCTCCCTGGAAGCTCTGACACGATGGCCATGTGTGCTCCACACAGCCCATGTCCCTGCTGGGGGGTGGGGGATCCCATCATCTGGATCCTAAATGGAGAAAGATTAAAAAAAACAAACAAACCTCACCCGCAGCTCATGAAAGAGGTCTTCCAACTATCGCTTTAAAAAGAGCACCTATGCTCACCTAGTCGGAACTGCTGCTACGTCACCACCCGCCGTGCCCGTGCCGTGCTTGGCCCCAGGGGGGACTCGCACTGCAGGGTCACTGTCCATCCGCAGGTGGCTGTCCTGGCTCACTGTGCCCGCAGTGAGACCCCCTGTGCCGGGGGCAGGGCGAGTGTCTCAGCACCCCGGGCGGGGCCGCAGGCTCGTGGAGGTCTCACAGGATGGGCTGAGCGCCCAGAGCCAGCGCCGGCAGCGGGACCTCCGCAGAGGCAGCCCACCATCTCCTCTATTTCTGCTTTCAAGTGCTGAGACATTGAGAATAAATAAAATCCCTCTCTGGCTTGAAACCTTCTAGTAACTTCCCCCTTTTTCTCAGGGAAATCATGTCTGAAATCCTTAACGGGGTCTACCTACCCCTGGCGGCAGGGCCCTGGGCTCTCGCCCGAGATCATCGTCCCCAGTAACACCAGCTGGCCCAGAGCAGATGAATGTTCTCAAAAGCTTCCCACCAGAAAAGGGTCCCAGTGTGGGCAGCATTGTGTTAAGCCTCTTAAATGAACCACTTCTGTAAAATCAATAATTCCCACATACTGAGCATAATGATGCAGATTCTCTGTCAGAGACTAAAAACTAGGCCTGTTGTCACTTGCTTTTTTTCTAGGTTTTTGTTGCGAGGCCCCTCCCCACACAGGCTGGCAAGGAGCATATTTTGGAACTCCTGGTTCCCCGGGGAAGGTAAGGGCTACAAAACCAGTTAGGACCAGGGAGCCCTCGTCACCAGCCAGGCACCGGCAGCACCTGACCGACAGAGCGAAAGCTCTTGCACCGTCTGTGTCCTGCTGACCGGAGGTGACCTCAGGCAGGGACATCCTCTCCTCCATAAAGAAAGGACTGTTAACAGTGCCTGCCTCAGGGGCGTTGCAAGGATCAAGGGCCAGGACGCGTGCCCAGTGCCTGGCCGTGGAAAAGCCTCGCATAGGAGCCAGCTGTCATTACGGTGCCACACGCCGTCCTCACCGCACACCGTCCTCACCGCACACCGACGTTGGGTGCGCGGTGCGTGCCACACGCTCGTGCACACTTGCTGATTCACAGAGCCCACTGCACAGAGGAAAAACAGACGGGAGTGGGGTGCACGGGAGGCTCAAGACACCTGCGGGAGTCGCCCTGGGCAAGGGCAGGATGTGTCCTTCAAGGCCCTGCCTGCAAGAAGGAGGGGACAGCGCAGCTCGTGTCCCCGCGCCGGGATCACCCCAACCCACGGAGACGGCGGGCAGGACTGCCAGGAGCACCAGCCCTTGGCCAACCAACCCCCCCGACAGCGGGGTGGTGCTTGTCTCTCTCCAGAAACCAGCACCAGACAGGCAGCAGGGACTGCGTGCATTTAGCACCACTCGCTTCAGGGCTGCAGGACTTTGGGAGCGTGGGATTCCTTCACTGATAAATGAGAAAACCGCGCCCTGCTGTAAGTAATCTAAGGATTACAGTAAAGATCGAATGAGATGATAAGTGGTACCATTCCTTATACATTTTTAAGAATTACACAAAAGAAGTCTTTGGGGTTTCGTGGGGTGTCTTGGCCAGCAGTCTCTCTGGGCTGGTGGGACAAGCACTGCCTCTCTGGTTCCCACGTGGCAGCCACAGGACCTTGGCTCATGCTGGGAACCTCGGACCCTCTGCACATATATGGGCGTCTGCACGCCCTTCCCTGGGGTACCGTGAGGGTGACCCGAGAAGAACTGAGGGGCTCTGTAAACCTAAAGCTCCACCCAAACGTGAGATTATTATTCCCTCTTGTGAGGAGGGTTTCCTGTTCTGTCCCTCAGGAGGCCTGTGAGTTTCTTTACTGTGTGCCCAGGGTCCGAGGGAGGACTGGCTCTATCCGGAGGTCTCATGCGACGTCCAGATGCGCTGTCTGTGCAGGATACGGACACAGAGCAGCAGCGCGCGTGGCCAGCCCAGCCGCCGCACGCCTCCCCAACGCGCCAGCACGCGTGATCAGGCGCACGGCTCTGAATTCCTGGGAGCAGCGTCAGAGGGAAAATGTATGGCTGATAAAATATTTCTGGAATACCGATTCTGCAAATTTTGATATAAAATAATATTTAGGAAATACTCTAGGCTTTGGGTTGAAAGTGAAACATGAGGGTCATAAATATGTCATCGAGCTCATTAGGCAAGCCATGGTCCTCGTGCCCCAGCAAATAATCTAGAGCTCTGGGCCCCATCCATCACATTACTCTGTGACTGTCTTGAAGCAAGCAGCGAGTCCCTTTTGTGGGAGTGATGACTACAGGGGACATTTATAACTAGGAAGCACAGAAGTCCATCCATGCTGCCAGGGCTTAGAGAAATGCTGGGTGCATGAACACTTAGAGAATGGTGTCTGGACTTCCCCTCAGTAGCTACGCACGGGATAAAACCTACATTTGGAAAATGTACCATTTTGTAACAGGGTGTGTCCCACATGTACGCCTTCCCCCAAATAAGCAGGAAAAAGGCTTCTGCTTTCTCCAAAGCTGGGCCGCTGGTGCTCAGGAGCAGCTCTCACTGCAGGGAGGGCGGTGGAGACAGAATTTCCTGGGATCCAGTGACTCAGCCTGGCGGAATCATGTGGCATCACCTTTAGGTACGTGCTCAGCCTCTTAAGGTGAAACGCTGGGTCTCCCAGAGATGGTCCCTCTCTTCCTGCTCTTCTCCAAGACAGAGGTGGCAGATGGCTGGTGACAGCTCATGGTGTTGGGGAACCTCATCTCACCTGGTGTCTTCCAGAGACCCCCCCAGTGGTGACTGCAGAGCGGCTGACCCCAGATTTGCTGGGGAATGACTGGGCCTGTCTATATTTGGGAGGGGACACCCTCTGCAGGAGTCCTTGTGACTGCCCCAGCGCTAGGGTTCTGTCGTCCAGGGGTTCTCCAGGGGTTATGGGGGTAGCACACCCCAGCTGAGGGACAGCACTCCAAGGGGGCTGTGGGCAGTCGCCTCACGCCACGCCATGAGAGATCACATCGGGACTAGCGATAATTACAGAGATACCTTCAAAGGAAATGTGTGTTTCTCAGCAACCACAATGGGGAGACTGACATTGTAACAGGCGACCTCTCCTCCAGCAGGTGTTTTATCAGAAACGGTGCCGCAAACAGGGACAAGCAATGGGTGTTGGGGAGCCCTGTCCAGGATCTCGGTCCTGGCCCCTTTCACTCACCAAGGCAAGCAATCGACCTCCTGTCAAAAGGACATGATAAAGGGAGGATCCCAGATCCCAGCTCTCTCAGGAAGCCGTCCCCAAGCCCCGTGAGCCAGCAGCGTGAGCATCGGCCCCTTCTCTCTGCCCCCACAGCACCAGGCTAGATCTTCCAGCACCGACACTGTGTCCACATGCTCCCTGGCCCCAGCTGGCACAGTCTTCACCCAAGTCCTCTCAGGGCCAGAAGGAAGGGACCCTGCTCCTCCAGCAATTCCTACATCAGGGACAGCAGGGCTCAAGGGAAAGCTCACGTCTGCCCCTGCTATGCTTGCGGGCCATGCTCCCTCCTGCACTCTGGTCACATCTACTGCTGTGTAATGACAAGGACATCCCTGACCAAACCTAAGCCACTCCTCTGAGCCTTCTTTCAGCTAGACCTTGCCCTGGCCCCTGTCCTTGGCCTACCAAGCCCAGTTGCAGAAAGAATCCTGCTGAGCTACTTTGTGGAGAACCCTCCCGTCCCTGATATCTGTCCTCTCCCTTCCCACCATGACACCTAACCTAACCAGGTTCCTCTTAGTAATGTCCCATCCACCCTGCCTTTGGCTATATATCCCCACTTGTCCTGCTGTATTTGGAGTTGCGTTCAACTGCTCTCCCCTATTGCAATAGTCTCGACCCCTTGCTGTAGTTTGGATGTCCGTCCCCTGAACCTCATGTTGAAATCTATCCCCAGGGTTGGAGGTGGGGCTTGGTGGGAGGTGTGTGGGTCCCCCACAAATGGCTTGGTGCCGTCCTCCTGGTGTGACGTGGGTGATGAGTAAGTTCTCCCTCTATTTGTTCCCACAAGAGCTGGTTGTTAAAAAGAGGCCGATACCTTCCCCTCCTCTTGTTTCCTCTCTCACCATGTGATCTCTGCACACGCCGACTGCCCTGCGCCTCCTGCCGTGAGCGGAAGCAGCCTGAGCCCCTCACCAGATGCCCAATCTTCCAGTCAGCAGAATTGCGAGCCAAATAAATCTTTTTTCTTGATAAATTACTCAGCCTCAGGAATTCCTTTATAGCAGTGCTAAATGGACTAAGACACCTCTACCCCAATGGTCTTTAAAAAAAGTCTTCCTTGCCATTTTTAGCAAGTTCAGAATTTTTCTTTAACAGTTTCAAGACTATCCCAAAACTTGGTTGCTAGAAAGCACCGTTTGGCTTTGCTTGCAGTGTGGGAGGGGCACGGGGGCAGGCTGTCTCTGAACCCCAGGGCATTATCTGGGGAGCAGGGCTAGGGGAGCCACTTACAAGATGACATCTTCACTCCTGAGTATGGCTCCTCCAGGTTTCCTGGCCTCCCCCTCTCTGCCTGGCAGCTCATCTTCCGGGCCCTCTCCCCACGCTTTCACCTCTTCAGCATGTTGGGCACAGGCATTCCTGAGACTTCTTACAGTGGGTGGCAGCTGGCATTCCTGAGTGATCATCCCAAGAAGGCCTGGAGAAGCTGCAGAGCTTCTTGTGACCTAGACCTGGAAGTCCCATATGTCACTTCTGCCACATGCATTGGCCAAGCAAGTCTCTGAGGCCAGCCCAGACTCAAGGGGAGGGAGGAACAGGCTCCATTTGTACATAACATTTACATTGTATTAGGTTTTGTAAGTAATCCAGAGATGATTGAAAGTATGCGGGGGGATGTGAGTAGGCTATATGCAAATACCACACCATGTTATAACCTGGACCAGAGCATCTGCAGATTTTTGTATCCTGGAGGGGTCCCGGAACAGAGGAACAACTGGATATGGAATCTCTGAGCCATTTTTGCAACTATTCTGTAAATCTAAGACTATTCCAAAATTTAAAGTTTATCTAAAAAGTCAGATGTGTCTAAACCAAAACAATTTTAAGTCATTTATACAAGACAAGGGGAGAGAAAACTTAAAAAAGGAGTCTAAGCCTAACAACACCTGGAACCTGTTACTTAGAAGAGCAGTTAAGCAGACACAAAGAGAATCAAAAGCAGGTAACGACTTTACCAAATTGTAATGACCTCAGAGTTGGGAGTTGGAGTTTGAAATCGTCAGTGACTGTACAGACCCTACATGGAGTAATTAATTACAAAACATTAACTAGACTACAATTCAATTTAAATTTGCAGTTTCAATTTTGCTCCCTTTTCTTCCAGGTAATCCCAATTGAACGCATCTCTGAACTGCAAATTGTGTCAGCAATGACAGCAAAGGAATTGGAATCAGGATGTCCTCCTCCGGTGTGATGTCTGTGTTCATGAGAGGATGATGAATCTCGTGCATTCCGGCCTGATGGAACCACCCACCAGCAGCAGCAGCTTACCCTAGGTGAGGGGAGGCTACAGCAGGGCTGGAGTTTTAGAACTTTACCTCCAAAAGTGCTGGTAAGGATGAAGCTGGCAAGACCAGCAGCATTTTCCCACAGCTGTTTCTCAGTGGAGATGGTACTTGGACACTCACTTGGCCATGGCGACAGGGCTGTCTGCTTCCGATCATGCTGCCATTTGAGTGGCAGCTCAGTGGGAAACCCAGATGAGCACAATGAGGCCTGCTCCTCAAGGCCGACTCCGTGGTAATAAACGTAGCTCTTTTCCCAGGCGGAGAGTGATGTGAAAATGGCCTGTATTTCCTGCATCCCACTGTTTCGGTTCCCATCGCTGTCTTTTGCAATAAGCCCGCATTCATACAGGCCAAGTGGTAATAGCGTGGCTTGGAGAGCACATTTGACTTTGTCTTCTTCAGAAAGGATTCATGAGGAAGACAAAGGTTCCTTTCATCACATTCTAGCGAAGCGCCTGAGAGGGAGGCCGGTAGGGAGAAGGTTACGTATGCGGTGAGGGGTTTAGATTTTATTCCAAGCGCGCTGGAAAGTCAGTGGAAGGCGCAGCCATTGAAGGACAGTGTGTGCTGGGGGATTTAAGAGATCTGCCTGGAACTGGAAGAACATTCCATGGCTCTGCCATCACCCTCATAAATTTTAATCACGTGGCAGAATACTGGGATCGAAAGAAACAATTTCCTAAAGTGTTGGTCCCCTGAAAGGGTTTTCCCTACAAGCAGCTGTTTTTAATGGGGTCCCACCATAAGATGGAATCGGGTTTTAATTCGGGAAGGGGATCTTGGAACTCTGGGCCATCAGGCAGCATTCGCTCGATGAACGAGCGTCTATTCAGAGCCAGCAACACGCTAGGCCCTGTGCTGAGGCCCAGGAATCGTGATGAGAGAGTCAGCACCTGCCCTTGCCACGCGTACAGCCCAGGGGATGGGCACTGGCTGGGAAAGACCCGCTCCAATTTCATCAGGCCTCTCTAAGTTTCATAAACTCATGCCAAGAGTAAACAGCTTAAAGAACGATACCCACATTTTCTGCTGCATTGAGATCCTGCAGCTCTTCATGCTTCGCCGCCTCCTTCCGGCATCTGTAAAGTGTGTGTGTGATTGAACGACTTTTTCTGCTGACATCAATGAATTTACCAAGGTCGACGGCCTGAAAAGTTGGGACACTGACGCAATTCGATTCGGGTGCCTCCCGTTCACCTTTCTATATCCTTTCCACTCTCTTGAGAATTCCAAAACCTCTCATTCTCTCTCCCCGCCCCATCCTCTCAGGAAGGAATCTAAAACTTATCCACACTGAGATACAAGGAATCGATGGAGCTCAAAGTGTGTTTTAATGGGGACAAAGTTGCTTGTTTTACTTTTGGCCTCAGCTCCACTAAATTCCACCGTAGATGGTTAATATATGTTGAATAAGAGAGTAAATGAATACACTGAAGCAAAAAATTAAATAAATAAAACAAATAAAGCAAGACGTATTGGCCAGAGCAAAAGAGGAACTAGAGTTAAGCAGTAGCACTGCATTACTCCAAATAAGTTCATTAAGCAATCAACAAACGAAAGCAAAGAGAGGATATTATAATAGCAAAAAATGCAGAGATGATGTGCTCTCAGAAATAAGCATTATCTGCCCCAAGGGAAGATCGTTAGCAACCTGATCCCCACACGTATGTACTCACTGCACTCATAGGTACTATTCATATGTACTTTACTCATTTTGCCAAGACTGGAGAGACTTTCTCACGGCCTGAGGCCGGGAGCAGCACACAGACTGGCAGGTGTCTGAAGCCACTGGGCCAGAGGAAGCCCTCTCTCTCTAACTGGGAGGAGAGGAAGAGTGATGTGGAGCCACCAAATTTTGCATCCTCTGTGTGTGTTGCTCTTTCCTTGGAAGCTGAGGCCGCTGGTCTGCAAAGTCCGCTGCTGTGCAAGTGAGGACTGTCAAACTCCACCTCCGTGATGCCTCTGCTCAGAAAAAGGGCACCACCTCACTCCATTTTCTCCTTCCATCCAATTCCACTGCCTCCTGCATGCATTTCCTTCCAGCGGTCAATAAATTCTTGATTTCTTTTTCCAAAAAGCAACACTTAAGGGTCTTAAATTATTCATCTTGCACCAATTGACATCGACTCCTCAGACAATCCTTTTTGTGAGCTCCCCTTCAGACAGCACGAAGACTCTGTGCTGTATGGTATCCACCCACACACGTGCCTGCTTCATCGAACTGACTCTTACTTCGAGCTGAGTTTTAAGTAGAGCTGCTTCCTCGCCCTGCAGACTTCTCTGTGGGCTGGTTCTGTGTGATAGACTCTACGGAGCAAGGAGGAAGACGAAACCACTGTCGACTGGGAATAATATTTCCTTAATGAAGACGGCTCTGGTTCCACTTCAGAAACGTGAAGAACGTAGCGGCTGGTACAGAACCAAGCTAACCATTTTTAGATATTTATCTTGCATTCAGCCACTTCACTGATTCTCTGTCAAATGGAACGCTTTCCCAGTTGAGTATCTGCTGTTTTTTCAGGTACCCAACAATATTGGCTGTAATTTTTTTTCCTTCTTTTAAATAATTGTGCCTCTTATTTCTATTTGATATCTAATTGCATTGTCCAGAACTTCCCCAAAGTGGTAAAGAATAACCGTGATGGCAAATATCCTTGGATTTTTCTCCCAATTTTAATGGAAACACTTCTGGGTTCTGCGTTTAAATTAACTATGTTTCGTAAAGTTACATATTTTATCCTAAATGTGCACCTTCATATCCCTCATGTTTTAAGGTAGTTCTTAGCCTGTTAGGGCAAGAGCCCTAAATTTCATAAATATCTCTTCAAGATGAGATAATTTTTTTCCTTTTTGAAAAGGACCTCTGGAAAAAGACTGTATTCACCAAGTCTCCCTACCAGGACTTCACTGACCATTTTGTCAAGACCCACACCAGAGTCTCGGTGCAGTGGGCCCAGGCTCCAGCTATGGCTACAACTTAGCATTTTCATACAAGAAAAATAAGTGAATTAAGCCTGTTAAAAAAAATGTTTGGATTTCACTGATGCACATCTCCAATACATCTTTTGTTTGCCCTCCAGTATAGCCCTATAATTGCAAAAACCTAGTGGAGGCAATCTCACACACTCACTTTGCTTTTACTGAATAAAACATGCCTCCTTCCCCCTGAGGAGGAAACATTTTTTGTGTTCTCCATCAGGGTCCTCTACTTTCCTCCATGGTTTAAACGCTTATCTTTGCGCACTCCTATGGGTGAGTTGGAAGAAGTACATAAATATTTGAAATGGCTAAAAGCAGGCTTTCCCTGTCAAAACAACTGTACTTGACCACCAAAAGTGAATCCCAGACCTTAAAAGCCTTCCCTTGTAGGCTGTATGCCTCAGACAACACTTCCAGCCTTAGCTTTGGGCTTTCTGGTACCGACTTTCACTTTTAAAAGAATAAGAGGATCTCCACACGTTTCCTACAATGTTGAGTCTCCATGGCAGACAACAAATTATAAATGGAATCTACAAAGATTGAATTAAAATTATAATTATACATTGAAATTTTAATTATAATTATAAATATCTTATACAATTATAAAAATAAATTATACATTGAAATCTACAAAAATTATAAATTGAATGCCAAATACTACAATCCTTAAGTTAAAGGGTTTTTACTCTATTACTATTTACAAAAGGATATTTGACTACCTAGCCCTCATTTATTTTCATGTCGAAGTTAAGCATGAGTTGTACACCTGTGAAGAAATAGACACGGCCAGCCCATATTCCAACAGTGAAATGCCAGTTTGATTCTGGATGGGAAGCTATGCCACCCAGTGGGGGCAATGTTCTTACTGGCTGCATTTGAGCCCTGGAATTGGACTCTAAGATAATCCCCTAAATAGCCCATTCCTATTTATTTTCCAAACATACTAGTAAAACCATTGTAGAGAACAACTGAACATTCTACAGGTCAACCTTTGAGACCATAAATAAGTAGAAGATGACAAAAATAGGTAATTCAAATAAATAAGAATAAAATCTTTACAGGTTGTATTTTCACAGGGCCCATGTGAACTCACATCGAGGGGCAGAGGCCAGGAGAGACAGCCTTTCGTAAGCAAGGTGGCCAGTGGGGGCTGAACATGGTTTAATTGTAGACTCACCGAAAGTTGGCCTTCTATTGAGTTTTCTTGTTTGTAGTGACCTATGACCACGGGTAGGTTGCCAAAGCCAAGCTGATGAAGTCACTTCTGTCTTGCCGGTGACTCCCTTTTTGGGAAGACGCGAGGGTGCTTATTTCCCTTCGCTGCTCTGCTGCATGTCGCGTTGCAGACCCTCCTCCTCCCAAACCCTCCGCCTCGGGACTTCCTGCATTCACGCATCCACTCAACAGATCTTCTCCCAGAGTCCGCTGTGCCCTCGGCTCTCGAGTTACGTCCCACACGAATGTCCCATCCTCATGAAGCATGTGCTGGCTGTTTGCAGTTGAAAAGGCGTGCGGACCACTCAGCCCCGACTGGGAGTTGGGGATGTCTTCCTGATGAGCGTGGATGTTTGGGGGACAGCAGAACGCGGGTTACACTGGCAGAGCCAATGAACCTCCCCCGCACCCAGCAGGTCTCCTCAAGTCCCTGGTACCCATGGTCCCCAGTGGCCGCAGCTCCCAGTAACTTCCCAGAGCTCTGGGGACGAACCCGGAGCCCCGATCCGCACACCTGCCTCTCCTTCCCGTACTGCTCTCAGCAGCGAGCAAGGCACTTCTGTTTCTATCGTGACTCCTTTTTGGGGAAGATGAAATGCAGTAATAAAACTATAGTAATACAACTTTTAACGAGCAAATGTTCTCTTAACAGAAAAAGGGGAAAAAAAAAACAGTGATAGGAAGTTGAACAGTGGGACGCAGGAAAGAGGGGCACTTCCATGGCCCTTTCCCCGAAGGTATGAGAAGGGAGCTACGTGTCACTGATATTAGATAACAGGTCCATGTCACAAAACTGCCAGGTGTGGACCTCTTCTCTGGCTCCAGACTCTTGAATCCAGCTTCCCAGCAACCATCTCCCCTGCCTTTCCCACGGTGCCTTCAGTTCTTCACTTGAGAAGCGGAACCCACGATTTCCTGCACCTACACCCCACCCTTGTGACTTTATGTCTCGACTTGGATGATGGCGCCGCCATCCCAGTCAGCAGTCTGAGAGACAACAGTGATTCCTGCTTCTGATCCTCACAGCAAACTGGTGCTCAGGACCTCTCCACTCCCCCTGCAGCCCTCGGAATGCCTTCCGCTACTTGTCTTCCCAGCACTCGGTGTTCTGCTTTGGTGTTTCATCATCTTTGCCTCAACTACTACGAGAGCTTCCCCTTGGTACCTGCAGTCCAGCCTGGGTCTCCCTCTTCTCTCTCCCAAAGCAGAGCTTCACTGGAACCTGCAGGCAGGGAGCTGATTGGGGAACCGCTCAAGGCAGCAGGAATGACAGAGCCAGGAGAATGATGGGGGGACCCAATATAAGGGCGCGCTACTAAGATCACGTCTGTGGGCAGGTGCGGCTTGATGCCACCCAGGACCTTCTCAGGCACATGCAGATTGCCTCTTGGAACTGTTCGCTGCACATGGGCCAGGAGAAACATTCACCCACTGGCTCCACCCCTCCCTGGGTAAGGGGAGCCCCTGCCTGCAAGGGTTAAATCTCCTGCACTTCCGAGCTGGGCGGTTCCGAGCTGGGCATGCCCAGTCAGTGGTTCTGGAACAGCTGGAGCAGAGCAGACAGTGTCAGGTGCACTCTAGAGACAGAAGCTTCAGTGCAGGTGCGGGAAAGCCATGTGGAAATGCTCGCCGCCCCAGGCGAGGTGAAGGCGTGCAGAGCAAGGCACCAGAGGCATCCGAGACCCGCTCAATCCAATATGCCCTCCTTCCAGCACGTCCTTCTAAAATATAAATCTGATTATGTAACCTCCTGCTTGAAATCCTCCAGCTCACTGAGGCTCACAGCGCAGCACCCACGCCCTGTAGAACAAAGTCTGCAGGATCCGGCCACTGCCACCTCCCGACTCGCCTCCCACCTGCTCGTCCCCACCGAGGCCATGTCAGAGCACCTGCATGACCTGGACTGGTCATGACCCTTCTGGTTCCTTTGTGTTTGTTCATCTCTCTATCTTGAAGGATCCTCCCCTTCTCCACCAGGGTGAATTCCTACTCATCACCTAAAACTCCACCCAACCACCACTTCTGCAGAAACTTCCTGACTCCTGCCACATGCTCCAGCGTTGGCACACAGACAGCTACAGCTCCCTCCTCTGTTCCTCTGACAAATCATCACAAGGAAATGTTACAGGTGGAACAAAGTACACGACCTACCAATTTCCTTGTATTACCTGCCTGTCTCTCCCCACTATCTTACGAGACCCTCCAGGGCAGAAACTACTATGTCTTATTTTTGTATTTTCAGTGACTTAAATAATGTAAGACCCATAGGGCATTCACTAAATATTTCTTGAAGAAGAATGCCATGAATTAATCACTTATAACGAACTGACCACTTTGCTGAGTATTTAATGCACATGTCACTTAACTGCGTGGAGGAACCGAAACCTTGTCCGGATAAGGTGCACGTGACACCCTTAGCAGCACGTGGTGGGCCACAGGGTCACACGAACAAAGAGAGAGAAAGAGCTGAGGCTTCCATTCCTCTACCACTTACTCTTCTCCAGAAGCTTTCTCTCTTTTCCTCTTATGTTTACCCTAATTTAAAATACAGTCCTGGAAAAGCAACTGCTGCACATTTTATTAGTTCAAGTTAAAATGCCCAGAAACCTGAAAATGGCCATTACATCAGAGGATTGGGAGAGAGGGATGGAGACAGGGCAGTGCAGCCTCGGAACCTGGGTTAAAGGGACCAAGGAAGACAGCAGCCAACACGAGACCTTCGCAAAGGCAAGAGCACAGGAAGGAGGACATTAAACATTAATACTGCACATTTTCAGAAACCCTTTGGCAAAGAGCCACCTGGCCCGACTCCTGGAGGCATGGCCCCGGCCACCCGCCCACCCTGGGCTGCTGCAGAGCACAGAGGACCCCCAGGGCCCGAGGGCTCCCGGCAACGTTAGCACATCCCGTGATGATCCTGTGCTCTTGTTACCTAGTGTCGACATTCAGATTTTAAAATCCTAACTCGCTTCCAACTCTATAAGGTATTAAAATATTTAGATGAAACACTCTCTTCAAAATTATGAGGAAGGGAAGAGAAAGCATATTAAAAGAGAGAAAGAGCAATGCTAGCAAACTGAAAAATTACAGGCTATCTGAAAATTAAAAGTGTCATTCCTGGTATGTATCAATATTTTAACATGGTTCCTTTTCATTCCCTCTCTTTTAACTCCATCTGAAAAAATATAACCCCAAGGAGTCTGGACCTGTGTATCCATCCATCCACCCATCTATCCAACCAACAGACTGCCAGAGCACCTGCTGGCGGGTAGGCACTGTGCTTACGGCCGAGGATAGCAAGACAAAGACACTTCCTGCCACTGAAAGGCTTATAGTCCAAGACAAAAGTCCCCATAAGACATTTTTCTTTTTCTATATCTAGTCCCTAGGGTATATTCATTCAGCTTTTTAAATTTGATGATCTTTGATATACTTCAATCCTTTTAATGGAAAAGTTATACAGATGAGAATTCTTTTTCTTCCTGTGTGAGGTCTGCACTCGTGGTCTCTATTTAACCCCATTCAACTACAAAGCCTCTCCTACCCAATTTCTGCCCCTACGACCTATTACTGACACTGCTCTTGCAAAGTGACAATGACATGGACAATTTCTATTCTTTAAATTAAATGACCTCTCAGTGGCATTGGACATAGTTAATAACTTTCTCAGTCAAACTTTCCTCTTCTCTGGAGTCTGTCTCTCTTTAGTTTTCCAGTGA
The DNA here is from genome assembly GCA_004363605.1 of Indri indri. Classification (NCBI taxonomy): domain Eukaryota; kingdom Metazoa; phylum Chordata; class Mammalia; order Primates; family Indriidae; genus Indri; species Indri indri. Next base: position 445 of record RJWJ010034768.1, on the reverse strand, counting down.
TCTTTCTCTTGCTGTTTTTTTTCTTGGGTCTTCAAAGTTTTGGGGGTTTCATTCTCAGATCTCTTATATTCTAAGATCTCGTGAAAATTTTTATGCATACCCATAGCTTAATTCTCCACTATAAACTGGTGGCTTCTAAATTTCCCTCTCTAATTGAGGTCTCTCCCCTTAATACTAGTCTCATATTCCAGTTTTTATAAAATACCTCCACTTGGATGTCCCATAGACATCTTCAGTGTAATACACCTAAAACCCAAACACCTTCCCCCACATACCTGGATCTCCTCTGCTATTCCCCACCTAGAAGGGCAGCCCCATCCAACCCAGTTACCCTTGTAAGAAACCTGAAAGTCACCACTGATTTGTACCTATGCTCACACCTGGAACCTCTAACATTCAAATCTGACCTTATATCACTCTTGCTTGAAATCAAAGCTTCAGAGTG
>RJWJ010034767.1:0-17048 GCA_004363605.1 Indri indri | reverse complement strand
AAAATGAAATTGGTATTGATGGGGATTGCATTGAATCTGTAATCACTTTGTGTAGTATGGACATTTTAGCAATGTTGATTCTGCCAGTCCATGCACATAATACGTTTATCCATTTGTTTCATCATCTGCAGTTTCCTTCCTCAGTGATTCATAATTCTCTTTGTAGAGATATTTCACCTCCTTGTTTAAATATATTCCTGGGTATTTTATTTTTCTTATAGTTATTTTGAACATTATTCTTTGATTTGATTGTCAGCTTGACTGTTTTTGTTGTATAAAAATGCTACTGATTTGTGTACATTGATTTTGTAACCTGAGACTTTGCTGAATTTATTTACCAATTCCAGGAGTCTCTTGATGGAGTCTTTGTGGTTCTAGACATAAGATCATATCATCAGCAAAAAGCAATATCTTGACCTCCAATTTCCTGATATGGATACACTTTTTTTCTTTCTCTTGCCCAATTACTCCTTCCAGGACTTCCAGGACTATGTTGAAAAGAAGTGTTGACAGTGGGCACCCTTGTCTTATTTCCATTCTTAGTGGGAATTCTTTCAATTTCTCCCCATTCAGTATGATGTTAGCTGTGGGTTTGTCTTGTGCGGCTTTTATAATTTTGAGATATGTTCCTTCTATGCATAGTGTGTTGAGGGTTTTTATCATAAAAGGGTGCTGAATTTTGTCAAATACTTTTTCTGCATCTATTGAGATGATCGTATGGTCTTTGTTTTTGCTTCTGTTTATGTGGTGAATCACATTTATTGACTTATGTATGTTGAGCCATCCTTACATCCCGGGGATAAATTTCACTTGGTCTGAGTGGATTTTTTGGGGGGGGGGGCCAGGGAATGCACAGTTGAATTCAGTTTACTAGTATTTTATTGAGGAATTTGCAATCTATATTCATAAGAGATATTGGTCTGTAGTTTTGAGGGGTTTTTTTGTTGTGCACTTTCCTGGCTTTGATATCAAGGTGATACTGGCATCATACAATGAGTTTGGAAGGACTCCCTCCATCTTGACATTATAGAATAATTTGTGCAGTATGGGTACCAGCTCTTCTTTGTAGGTCTAGTAAAATTCAGCTGTGAGTCCATCTATTTTGGGGCTTTTTGTTGTTGGACTAATTTCTATTACTGCTTCAATATCGCTGTTAATTTTTGGTCTGTACAGGAGTTTTATTTATTCCTGATTCAGTCTTGGGAGGTTGTGTGCTTCCAAGAATTTGTCCATTTCTTCTATGTGTTTAAGTGCATAGAGATTTTTGTAGTATACAGAGATAATATTTTATATTTCTGTGGTGTCAGTTGTAATATCACCTTTTTCATTTCTGATTGAGTTTATTTGGCTCCTTTGTCTTCTATTCTTGGTTAATATAGCAAGAGGTCTGTCTATTTTGTTTATCTTTTCAAAGAACCAACTTTTTGTTTCATTGATCCTTTGAATTTTTTTGTTTGTTTTCCATTTCTTTTAGCTCTCCTCTGACCTTAGTTATTTATTTCTTCTGCTGGCTTTGGGTTTGGTTTGCTCTTCCCCCCCCCCTAGTTCTTCAAGACATGTCATTAGGTTTTTAATTTGTGATCTTTCTGTGTTTTTGATGTAGGCATTTAAGGTAATCTAGGTTCTGGATGAATGCCTTATTTGTGGATATCCTTTGTGTGATAGTTTTCCCATTTGCTAGTTGTTTGTAGGCTATAGCAGTGGTGAGCAGCTCTGTTTGTGGGCAGATTCCCTGTGTCTCATTGATGAGGATGGAGTTCTTTGAAATCCTTTCTCTTTCCTTAGCCCTGTGGTTTTCTTAACAGTGTGAGTTGTGCTTACACACCCAGTTTAATCTCTGAGACAGTAGATTGTGCTTGTGGGTAAGAATCAACCACACCCTGTATGATTGAGTCAGTAAATGCTATAAAGAGCTATGCAAATTGACCTCCCTCTCAGTAGGTGGCACTTGCCAGAAGGAACAAGCTGCAATGTTGTTTTTGGAAATCTGTGACCACCTGTAGCACCTCAGGAGAAGCACTGAAATGCCCCCAGTGGTGGATGGGGCCCTGGAACTTCCAGGTGAGTCCTTATTCTCCACCACAGCAGATGCAGGTGGAAGAGTGAGGCTGGGTATGGCTGGGTTGTGTGAGCCTGCCCTTAGGCCCCACAAAAGCTAGTAAGGTAGCTATTTCAGCAGGAATCAAAGGTCCACCTCCAGACTTCTGGGGAAAGCTGCCAGGGAGGTGCTGAAGTGCCCCGCCCAGCCAGAAAGTCTGCTTATGAGGTATCTGGGATTCACAATCTGGCTTTCAGTAGTGGAGTTCCCTCTTCTCCCCACTCCCCTGATTTGTGGTCATCCTCCAGCATCTGCCAGCAGGCAGGAGCTCAAACTAGCTGAGCTCCCCCATGATGGTGCTGTGGGCTGGGAGCTTCCTTGTCCAGGATCCCACCCTGGGCTGAGAGCATGGCCTTCCTATGAGGAAGGGGTGCTCCACAATTGTGCTACAGCTGGGACCCATGCTGCAATCTCTTTTTGGTTCTGCCCATGCAGGCTCCCTTGCCTCCCAATATTAGTTCATAAATCTCTTTGTACCCCTGAGCAATATAATTAAGTCCTGGGGGTACAGAATCTGGCCTGTGGGCTTGTCCCTTGGTCCCCAAAGATCAATCCATGACTGTTCCATGGAGAACCATGCTAGTCCCAAGTTTCCTATGCAATGCTCAAGTAGGTTTGATATCCCTCTGCTATGGGGTGCGCCCTACTCTGATGGAGCAAGCAGCACTCAGGAGGACCAGTGAACAGGGAGCTTACTTTCTGAGCACCTGTTAGTCCACTCCAGGCTTTTAAGAGGAAAGGTTTGAGCCTCACTCTCTGGAGGCCTCCATGTGGTGGATGTACCAACAGAGGGGAAGCAGCTGCTCCTGAGAGCCCCAGCTCATTCATCTCTCTTGGCAGCTGTGGGAGGGGAGGGAAAGATTCTCAGTGGAGGAAATCTAGTACTCTGGTCATCTTGTCCCTCTCTCTGGAAGGCAGCCTGCCTGGAATATCCAGGCTCTGGGTTCACACAGATCCCCTGGGACCAACCAGTACCCTGTGGCTCCCACAGTCTGACCAGAGTTGGGAAATGCTTATGTGGGGTTGAGTGAGATGAAAACATTGGGGCCGAAGCCCCTAGGGAGGACAAGGGTGCATGGTGGATAGAGAAGCAATATGGCCCCTACTATCTTGGCTCAGGTCTGTGGTGATGAGAAGTGCCCCAAGGGGGCTGGCAGCCTGGTACTTTGTCCTCAAGAAGCTCCAAGTTCACTGCAGTTTTGGGGCAAATGAGGGTAGAAATGTTCTCCAGCAGCTCAGGAGTCTGCTGCCTGCCAGAAATGTGAGGGAGGGAGAAAAAGCCATTCCACCTATCCCTTTCACTGGACTCCAGGCCTCTAGGAGGTTGATCTCTGCTGATGTCTTGCTCCTTTTCTGTGGAGAGGTTCTGCTCCATAACCTCTTCCTGTGGAATATGTGGTAGGTTCTGGCAATTTTCCCTTGGAATTACACTTGATCTATGTTTGTTTGTGTTCTTTTTCATCTAAAACTTCTCCTTATTTCTAAGATGATCTGGCAGTTGATGTCTCTGGTCAGCCATCTTATCTCCTCTCTTAGGTATTTTATATTTTTTATAATTATTATAATTGCAATTACTTCCCTGATTTCTTTTTCAGATTGTTTTCTTTTGGCATACATAGGTTCTACTAATTATTGTATGTTGATTTTGTATTCTGGAACTTTACTGAATTTGTTTATCAGTTATCATTTTGTGGTGGCACTTTTAGGTTTTTCTAACTACAAAATTATGTAATCTGAGAACAAGTGTAATTTGACTTCTTCCCTTCCAATTTGGACGCCCTTTATTTCTTTATCTTGATTTATTGTTCACCAGGACTTCCGGACCTGTGTTGAATAAAAGTGGTAAACTTGGATGCCCTCCTGTTGTTTCAGATCTTGGAGGAAAGGTCTTCAATTATCCCCCCTTATTATAATGTTACTATGGTTTGTCATATATGGTCTTTATTAATTTAAGGTATTTTACTTTTACACCTAGTTTGATGAGGGTTTTTATTATAAAAGGATATTGAATTTTATCCATGTTTTGCATCTATTGAAGTAATTATATAGTTTTTGTTCTTGGTTCTTTCTGTTAATGTGATGTATCATGTTTATTAAGTTGCGTATGCCAAACCGTTTTTATATCCCTGAGATGAATCCCACTTGAAGCTGGCGAATGATATTTTTAATGTGTTGTTAACTTTGGTTTCCTAATATTTTGTTGATGATATTTTGCATTTATGTTCATCAGTGATATTGGCCTGTTGGGTGTGTGTGTGTGTGTGTGTGTGTGTGTGTCTTGCTTTAGTGTCACAGTAATACTAGCCTCATAGAATGAGTCTGGAAATATTCCATCCTTCTCAATTTTTTAAGCATTGGAGCATAAATTGTTTTAGTTCTTTAACTATTTTGTAGTATTCAGCTAGCTGTGAAGCTGTCAAGTCTTGGAATTTTTTTTTGGATGAGAGACTTTGTAGTATGGATTCTATCTTCTCACTGCTTATTGATTTATTGAGATTTTCTGTTTTTTCTTGGTTCAGTATTGGTAGGATTTATGTGTACAAGAATTATCCATTTTTTTTAGATTTTCCAATTTTGGGGCATATATTTTCTCATAATAGTCTCTAATTACTCTTTTATTTTGTGGTTTTGGTTGTTATGTCTTCTTTCTTATTTCTGATTTTATTTAGATTTTTTCTTATTTAAACTAAACTTTGCCAATTTTGTTTATCTTTTTAAAATAACTTCATTTTGTTTATCTTCTGTATTTTTATCTCAGTTTTATTTATTTATGCTCTGAACTTTATTATATCTTTCTTTCTACTAATTTTAGGTTTGGTTTCTTCTTGCTTTTACTAATTTTGGGTTTGGTTTGTTCCTTCAAGTGCATTATTAGGTTGTTTATTTGAAGTCTTTTTACTTTTTCGATGTAGGAATTTATTGCTATAAACTTCCTTCTAGTACTGCTTTTGCTATATTTTTCAGATTTTGGTATGTTGTATTTCCATTTTCATTTGTTTCAGGAAAAAGTTTTTTGTTTTCTTCTTAATTTATTCATTGACCCATTGGTTATTTGAGAGCCTGTTGTATAATTTCCACATGTTTGTGAAGTTTCTGAGGTTCTTCTTGTTACTGATTTCTGTGTGGTCAGGAAAGATAATTTCTATGATTTCTACTTTTTTAAATTGGTTCACACTTGTTTTGTTGCATAAGATATGGTCTGTTCTGGAGAATGTTTCACGTGCTAATAAAAAGAATGTGTATTCTGCAGCAGCTGGATGAAATGTTCTGTTAATGTCAGTAGGCCTATTAGATCTAGAGTATAGTTCAACTCCAGTGTTTCTTTGTTGATTTTCTGTCTGAATGATTTGTCGGTTATTAAGAGAGAAGTGTTAAAATTACCAATACTATTCTTGCATTGCATTCATCTCTCCCCTTAGATCTATTAGTGCTCACTTTATATGCTTGGGGCTTCTGTACATCTATGTTGGGTGATAGATATTTATAATTGTCCTATTCTCTTGCCGCGTTGACCATTTTATCATCGTATAGTGTCCTTATTTGTCTCTGTTTACATTCTTTGGTTTGGAGTTTATTTATCTAATGTAAGTACAGCTACTCCTGCTCTTATTTTGGTTTCCAATTGCATGGGATATCTTTTTCCACCCCTTCACTTTTAGTATGTTTGTCTTTATAGACGGAGTGGGCTTCTTGTAAGAGGCATGTAGTTAGGTCTTGTTTCTTTATCCATTCAGCCACTCTATGCCTTTTAATTGGAGAATTAAGTCCATTTACAGTCAATGTTGTTATTGATTAAGGGCTTCCTATTGCCATTTTGTTGCTTGTTTTCTGGTTATTTTTGTTACTCCTCTATTTACTTCCTTGTTTTTATAGTCTTCTTTTATAGTTAGGTAATAATCTTTTGTAGTAAGTTTTAATTTATTGATTTTTTTTATTTTTACTGAGTCATAAAATTGAGTGTTGTGGTGACCATGAGGCTCCAAAAAACATCTTATAAATATAACAAGCTACTCTAAAGGGATAACAACTTATCCGAAATCACAAGAAAAGAAAAAAAGTTCACTTTAATTTTATCCACCTCACGCATTTTTTTAATTTCACTTGTCTCAATTTACATATTTTTGTATCACTTACCTCTTAACAAGCTTCTGTAGCTATTTTTTTATTATTTATTTTTTTTACCAGCCAATGTAGCTATTTTTTTATAATTCTCTTTGTTTTGAATTTATACTAGAGTTATGAGTAGACTGTACACCACAATTACAGTATTAGAGTATTCTGGGCTTGTCCATATACTTTATTTTACCTGTGGATTTTATACCTTCATTTTTGTCTTTTTTCCTTTTTTGCACATTATGCATTTTTTTTCTTTCAGAAGAATAACTCTAGTTTTTTTTTTTTTTTTTTGTAAGGTAGGTCCCGTGGTGGTGAATTCTCTCAGCTTTTGTTTGTCTAGTACTTTCTTCTAACCTGCATAGTTTCTGTTGAGTTTGTTGTCAGATAAATTGGAGTTCCTTTATATGTTATTTGCTTTTTTATCTTGCTATTTTTAAGATCCATTCTTTGTATTTGACCTTTGAGAGTTTGATTATTATATACCTTGGGATAGTCTTATTTGGGTTCAATCTCATGTACTTTGAACTTCCTGTGTGTGTGTGTGTGTGTGTATATATATATATATATATATCTATATATATATATATATATATATCTTTCTCAAGTTCTGGAAATTTTTCTGTTATTATGTTTATGAATAAGCACTATACTCTTTGCTCTTTCTTAACTGCCTCTTGAACACCAATAACTTTTAAATTTAAGCTTTTGAAGTAATTTTCTGTATCTTATAGGTGTTCTTCCTTCCTTTAAATTATGTTTTTCTTTTTCTCCTCTGAGTGTATATTTTAAAATGACCTGTTTTTGAGCTCACCAATTCTTTTCTCTGCTTGTTCCAGTCTGCTGTTGAGAGACTCTAACGAATTTTTCAGTTTAGCAAATGTATTTTTCAATTCCAAGATTTCTGCTTGATTTTTAAAATTTTTTCCATCTCTTTGTTAAATATCTATTATCAATTTCTGAATTACTTTTCTGTGTTATCTTGGAGATTGCTGAGTTTCCTTGAAACTGATATTTTAAATTTTGCTCAGACAGCTCACATATCACTGTCTCATTAGGGTCAGTCACTGGTTTCTTGCTTTGTCCCATGGGGGAGATTATGCTTACCTATTTGCTTTTGTTTCTTGTGGATGTATATCTGTATCTTTTTATTGAAGGATTCATTATTTATTCTAGTCTTCTCCATCTGGCCTGTTTTGTTTTTTATTGAATATATTTTTTAGAGGTTCTTTATTACTAGATCACTGCCTCCTTTTTGGCTTTAGGTGGTGCCTTAAGCCCAGGCTTGCCTTAGCTCTAGTAAACAATCAGTGTACTTTTCTTCCTAAATGAGGGAGATCCTACAGAGACTATCCCAGCAGTGTGGGAAGGCTAGTTAGAAGTTCATGCCAAGGAGAACTTTGGAATGTATTTCCTACAGTGTGATGCCGATGAAAGGCCCCTTTGGTTTTATATCTCCTTTGGCCAAGTTACAGAACAGTTTCCAAGGCAAAGGATGGTAGTTTGACCTTCCCCCTTTGTCTCTACCTCTCTTCAGGGATATTTGTCCCTTCGGACACTCACAATTCTTCCTGTGGGGTAAGAGAGTGACAGGTCTCCTGACACAAAACTCAAGATGGTGGGGAAGCTTTATGTCCACCTCACTCTCACTTTTTTCAGTATAGAAACTGAGTTGGGAAAAAAATTTTCACATGCTCGTTGCCAAAGAGAATGGGAGTAAAGGCATCCAAGATGCAGAAGTCTAATTCTCTTAAAATCTGCTTAAAGTTTTTTTTTTTTTTTCACTTCTCTGTGGTGCTGGGAACTGTTTTGTCTTCATGTTTGTGTTCTGAGATATTGTTGGTAATAATCTCAGCACTGTATATTTTGGTTTTCTGTTGAAGGGGAGTGAAGACAGCTTGTTTCCATGTCACCATTTTGGAACTTCATGTCTCCAGGTTATGGTTTATATGACCAGCATTAAGTTAATAAAATGATTCAGAAGCGTAGTTAATAAATAATTATACATACTTTAGTAGTCGATCCTCAAATATTATTTTACTGGTATGAAACTGTGATCCTTAAAATGTGGAGAACATTAAGCCTTTTATTGGGAGAGGGGCTTTTCTAGGGTTTTTATTTGAATTGCAAAAATAGTAACAACATTTAAGACAAAAATTTAAAGACAAAGCACACTCACTTGTAATCTTATCACTAGCATCTAATTATTTGTCAATTTGTTTTATTTTTTGAGGTCTCTTCTAAAATTGTTACATCTGACTCTTTAAAAATCCTGCTCACTAAGAATAATTTTGTCTTCAGTGGTGGTTTTTATCTGATAGTCCCTCTTTTAAATACAATAGTATTCTTCAAGAGCAGCAAAAGGGGACTTATTTTTATTTTAAATTTTAAATTTAGCAAAATATCTATTACATACTGAGGTTAAGGCACAAATAAATCATTTATTGGAGAGTTTAGAAACGTTTATTCGTGTGTGTGTGTGTGTGTGTTTGTGTATTGTAAACCTTTCTCATAATGTCAGTAACAAGGTGATAGAATCATATAATGTATGAAAGTGTATGTTTACAGAGAAGAGTTGATATTAGGCTTTACCTGAACTTAAAACAGACTTTTTCAGTCTAATTGTGATTAAATTATGTGTCTATAAGGCAGTAACTTTTGACATCCTACCATAAAAGTAAGGTGGTATGTGGATTGTGCCTGCTCCTTGTGTCTATTGGTCTTGTTATCTGTATCCCTTATTTTTTTTCTCATGTGTCACCTGTATATTTTTTCATCATACTAGCAGTATAACATAGTATTTACCTACAGCAGCTCTAAAATTATAATATTTTCTTTTAGCTTCAGTTAGAGAGCTCTGGATTACTCCCTTCATTGCTATATGAAGGAAAGGTAGTTAGATGAAATTTATCTACCTTTTTAAAATTTAAAACGACCACTACCACCACACTCTGAAAGACCTTTTGTTGCCAAGCAAGTGGAACACAGATAACACATCTTTTACCAGAGATTTGTCCCTTAATCTCTCTCGATTTGAACTATTTAAATAATATCTGTCATTAAGCCTTTAAATCAGTATTATTCTGGTGTTTGTCCTGAGTCAGTAGGACATCAGATCTAAATGACTGAGGGTTGATACGAATGTTGGTAGCAAGTATCGGTTGTTTGGTTCTACAGCTAATATAAATTTAAACCCTTACTAATATAAGCATTTGTATTAAGAGTAACAATCATTTAACTAGCTATATAATATCTCCTTCATAAACATGTACATATCAGATAGTTTTAGAGAAATGTTTTATCTCAGCTATGAATTTCTGACTATGTGTCAAGAGTATTAACTGCCACCATTTCTGCATTGCCTTACATATTTATATTCATAAGTCATATAGTTAAAATTTACCTTTGGTATATAATGGAACAGATATTCATATCAGAAAAAATCAATAAATGTGTGCATTTTTCATTTTGTCTATGTTGTACGGCTGATTGCCAAATTAAAGTAATATCAAAAATTATTATACCAGTATCCAGGGCAAATAACATTAGAAAATATTAATATTTGCAAAAGTAGTAAAATTTTACATGCTATTTTGATATTGGGATATTGTGGTTAAAACTTCAGAAGTTTCTTTACTAGCGAATACTTATGTATTTTTCAGAACATTAGAAGTTATCTCTGAATGAAATAAAGTCTTAAAAAATTATTTGTATGTGATAAGATTGATGCAACCTCATGGATGTCAAAAAGTGGATAAATATATTGTTTATCAACTTAGTAGTTGAGTCATGGACCTTAGCATTCCCTTCTCAGTTGAAGGCAGTTTACATGAGGGATATCTGGGATGGAAACAAAAATGAAAGGGATCCAGGATTATTTTGAAGTGACAGATTTAATAGAAGTTGTGTTAGGCAGAGTAATGCACCCAAAGATATCCACATTCTAATATTCAGATCCTGGGGATACATTAGGATTCACAGCAAAAAGAATACGGAATCAAGTATGCTAACTGGCTGATTTAACATAGGGAGATTATTCTGTATTATAGGAGTGTACAGTTTAATCACAGAGATCCACAAATATAAAAAAGATGAAGAATAGAAAGTGTCAAAGTTATGTATTATAAAAAAGATTTGATTTATTTTTCTCCAATTGCTTGTTTTGGTGGTTTTTCCCCCTTTCATAAAATTTCTCTCAGTTCAGCTTTTAAAAAATCTATTGAGTAATTTTATATGTCCATAATTCATTTGGATGCTAATTATTAAATCAGGAAATCTTGAACAATAATGAAAGGCTCTCTAAGGAGGGAGGCTCATGTAAAATAACAGTATAGATTATAGGCATTCTATTCAGTCATAATTTTGGACATATTGTGGATTTATATATGTGAGTAATTTGGTACAGAAAATAATACTGAAATGTTATTTTAAAAATTACATGAGATAGGGTTAACCAAGAATAATTGGAAGAACTTAAAATAATGATGATGGCTAGTATTTTTACTCCCTCCAAAAGAACATTAATAATGTGATGTATACTCTTTTTTCCAGATATACAACATAGTTTTTGTCTATGCCATTAAGGACATCACTTTCCACTTATGTTATTATTAAAAATGCCTTTCTTTTCCCATTTGGCTTTGGAATCTCAGCAAATATTTTTTTCCTTTACCTTCAAATTTCCACACTCTTTCTGGATGTCAGGCCTAAGCCCATCGACATGATTACCTGTCACCTGGCCCTTGTCCACATCATGATGCTGCTTACTGTACTGTTTTTCTTATCTCCAGACCTGTTTGAGTTATTGAGTTTTCAGAATGACTTCAAATGTAAGGCATATTTCTACATGAACAGGGTGATGAGGGGCCTCTCCATATTCACCACCTGCTTCCTGAGTGTGTTCCAGGCCATCACCATCAGCCCTAGAACCTCCTGGTTGGCAAGATTTAAACATAAATCTAGAAATTATATTGCATGTGTTTTCTTTTTCCTATGGTCCCTCAGTTTGTCTTCCAGTTGTAATGTGATCTTCTACATTGTGGCTTACTCTAACATGACCCAAACCAATCTACTAAAAATAGGCAAATACTGCTCACTTTCCCCCATGAACTCCATTATTAGAGGTCTTTCTTTCACTCTCACAATATCCAGGGATATTTCCTTCATAGCAATCATGCTGCTCTCAAGTGCATACATGGTGATTCTCTTGTCCAGGCACCAGAGGCGATCCCAGCACCTTCACAGCTCCAGCCTCTCCCAAAGAGCCAACCCAGGAAAAAGAGCTACTCAGACCATCCTGCTGCTGGTGAGTTTCTTTGTGGTCATGTACTGGCTGGACTTCATCCTCTCATTCTCCTCAGCCCTGTCAAGGGCATACGACCCAGTCATCCTGAGTGTCCAGATGCTTGTGGTCAATGTCTATGCTATTGTCAGTCCTTTGGTGCTAATCAGTTCTGATAAGATGATGATCAACATTCTGCAAGATATGCAACAGAAGTGTCTTTGATTTTTAATAATTTAATGACCAAAAAATTTTCTGAAGAAATAGATTTTTCTGCCCATCAGATAAATTATTCAAGAAGCACAGGATTTATTTGATTTATGTAAAATGTGTAGAGTTATACTTTTAATATATTATAATTAATACTGCTAAAGAGTATGCAATTTTTTTAGTTTTGTGTCCACCATAGTTGTAATAATTTGATATGCTCACGTCAAGCCTCTTACTCTTGATATTCTGAAATTCACATAAGAAAAATTTCTTTTTTCTTGAATTGCACTCTTAAGCTCTCAATCGAAAATAAATCTTTCACTGCTTTACTTTTAAAAATATTTTACATTTATTTATTAAAGATATTTTAGCTAAGCATCATTTGTAGCTTGAATATACATTTACTTAACACTCAATATTTGCTTTTCTTGTCGTATGCAGTTTGTGGAGATTTCGCTCTCACTTTGTAGATTTCTCTTCTCTCAATGATTTTAAGCTTTTACTTTCTCTTTGGTATTATGTAGTATGGCTATTATTTTTTATATTTTTATTTATTTGTCTTTTAGTGACACACCACACCAATGAATTCAAGAATTCATGCCTGATTCTCTATTTTATAAATATACAAGTCATTTTTATCTCATTGTTTTCTTTTATTATGCTTATATATTCTAGTGAAACTATAACAGATGTTTTATTTCTTCTCATCATAGTCTTCAAATATGCATAATTATATTTGCATTTTTTATAATTTTTTTTCTCTCTTTACTATATTTGGCTACATTCATTCTGCTCACTGTTTCAGCTCACTTGTTCTTTCATTGATCTCAGTATAATTTAAAGTTTAACCTGTACAATGTATATTAAGTTTATTTATTATACTTTCAATTGTTTACTTTCCATTTGACTATTTTCCAAATATGTCTTGTCAAGCTTATTGTTTCTTCTTCTTTCCACAATTTTTAAATTTTTTTCCTATCATATCTACCTAAACATTTTAAACATAATTCCAATATTTGAAGTTTATGTGACATCTAGTTTCTTCTGATCCTTTATTCTGGAAGCTTATTTTCTCATGTACTACATGACTGACAATTTGGTTCTCACATTTGTTTGATGTCTTCTGTCAGTTTATTTCTTTATTACAGTTTGTCTGGGAGCAAGTTGGACAACTCACAGGTATATGGCGTCTTTACAATCAGCCAGTATCTGAAGGGAGCATTTTATACCTAGATTGATTACTCCTCAATATCATTCTTTGATTTACATCCGCACCTGGGACATATTTTCTTACCAGTTGTATTCAGCATTTTAAGGAATCTTATAACTTGAGAATTATAGCTGTCTGCACTAAAAGTTCTTTGAATATATAGCATTTCTCCCAAAATCACAAATATACAGTGTATACATGAAAAAATATTTCACAGATATTTGGTGGTAGACAATAGTATTTCATAAGAAATCTAGAATTTCTAATTTGGAAACCCCCCCATATTCCATGTGGTAATAACATTTGTAGACTGTGATTTTTTTAAGTCATTGAAAATATATTTTATGGTTTAAATAAAAGTTTGATGTAATACTCACTGCAACGAACAGTAGCTATATATGGCAATAATTACTGTTTTTCCACAACATAAAGCCAGGTCTTTCATCTGCAATGACTTTGTTTCCTCCTTAATACAACACCAATTTTATAAAAAATAATCTCAATGTGGGCTCTCCATTTAATCCAAAGGTTAACTAAAGAGTCTTATATTAAATGTCCATGTGGCTAAAAATTACCAGTTTTGTTACACTTTAAGTGATAGTTCTTATTGTCATTTCAGAGGGCCTAAAAGAGATGGCCTGTCGGATTTTTTCTTTCATAGGTTTAATGACATTTTTAGGACTAAAACATTACAATTAAAGGTTTCATATTTAAAAATAGTGTATATTATGTCTGTACTGGTCAACATTGCTGCCCATTTGTCTTTATGCTTAATTAACCAATGTTTCTAATAAAATTATTTAACATACTTTTTGTTAATTTATTTGTTGTATACCAAAACACTTGATTTCTATGATGGCTTAATGGCAACTAATATGGCAAGTGTGCCAATTTATTATATTTATGAACCTTTCTGTTATACATTTTTAACATTTTATTAGTAAATTTATATGTGTAATAGCCTTGGAATAGTGCCTAAAATATTGCATATATTAAGTAAATATTACAAATTCTAATTCATCAAGTTTTTACTTGTTCATATCATCCTACATTTGCTATATAATTTTGCATTTGTTCTTATAAACAATTTCTTTTTGTCTGTATTAATTTTCTAAGACTGTTATAACAAAATACCACAGACAGGGAGGGAGGCTCATACAAACCAAGATTTATTCTCTCCCATTTCTGGAGGCTAGAAGTCCAAAATCAAGGTTTGGTTTTTATGTGGCCCTCTCTCCTTGACCTGCAGAATTGGCCATCTTCTCGCTGTGTCCTCACGTGGCTTTCTGTCTGCATGGACACCAGACGTGTTGAACTTAATTAACCTAAATTACCTCTTTATGAAATTGAGGGTCAGAGCTTCAACACATACATTTAGTGGTGACATAATTCAGTCCATAGTATGTCCCAATGTGCCCTCCAAAAATTTGTTTTCTTCTCATATGCAAAATACTTTCACCCCATACCAACATTCCCAATAGTCTTAAACTACCGTATCATCAACTCTAAGTACAAAGTCTCATTATCATCCAGATTAGATATGAGTGAGACTTGAGGTATGATTTATTCTGAGGCAAATTTTCTCTCCACCGGTGAACCTGTGAAAGGACACAAATTATGTGCTTCCAAAATAGAATGGTGTAAGAGGCACAGGATAGACATTCCCGTATTCCAAAAGGGAGAAATCAGAAATTAAAGAAAGAAATTACAGGTCCCAAGCAAGGTCAAGCATAGTAAGGTGACTATAGATATTAATTTAATGTATATTTCAAAATAACTAGAAGATAAAATTAGATATAATTCTGATACAAACACATGATAAGTGTTTGAGGTAATGGATATCCCGATTACCCTGATTTGATTATTGGCACATTGTATGCATGTATCAAAAATTACATGTATCTCATAAATACGTACAATTATTGTGTGTCAATTTTTAAAGGATAATAAAGGAATATTGTGAACAGCTCTAGGTCCCAAATCTGATAACCTAGAGGAAATAGACTCTGCAGATAGATAAAATCTGCCAAAGCTCACATGAGGAGAAATATATAATTTGGATAGACCTGTATCTTTTAAAAAGTGGAATCAATAATTAGTAATATAAAACAGAAAACACAAGGCCCAGAGGCATTCATTAGTAAATTCTACCAAACTGTGAAGGAATAAATTATACCAATTTCCTAAAATTGCTTCAAAAAAATAAAAGCATAGGTAATAGTCCTTAGTTCATTCTATGAGCCCAGGATTACCCTATTAACAAAACAATACAAAAAACATTACAAGAAAAGGAAACTACATAATAATAATTGCCATGTATGTAGATGTCAATATTCTCAACATCTTAGAAAATCAAAACAACAATGTAAAAAAATTTATATACCACAACCAAATGGGAATTATTCCAGGTATGCACAACTGGTTCAACATTTTGTAATTACTTAATGTGATCCATCAAATTAGCAGGCTAAAAATATGATCATATCAACAGATTTAAAAAGTATTTGACAAACAACATTAGTTCTTGAAAAAAAACACTCTCATTCAATTAAGAATGAAGGGGAACTTCCTTAACTTGATTAAGAACATCTCAATAAAACAAAACAAAAACAAACAAACAAACAAAAACAAACAAAGCAAGAATGTCTGCTCTCACAATCCTTATTGAGAAATTCAGCAGTGGATTGGATAGCCTACCTAGCAAATGCAGTAAGTATACAGCTCAGGAAGGAAGAAATAAAACTGTCTTTGTCCCCTGATGACATGATTGTCTCTGTAGAATATCCCAAAGACCAAAAAGAAAATAAAGCATTCATGAAACTAATAAGCTATTGTACAAATATTGCATGATTAAAGGTTAATATACAAAAGTCAATTACTTTCCTATATACCAGCAATGAAACAATTTGAATTTGAAATTAAAAACATAATATGATTTATGTTAGCACTCACAAAAGTGAAATGCATGAATATAAATTTAAATATGTATAAAATCAATATGAAAAGTACTACAAGCTTCTGGAATAAGAAATAAAAGAACATGTAAATAAACTGAGAAATATCTGGCCGGGTATGCTGGCTCACACCTGTAATCCTAGCACTCTAGGAGGCCAAGGCGGTGGATCGTTTGAGCTGAGGAGTTTGAGACCAACCTGAGCAAGGGCAAAACCCCATCTCTACTAAAAAAATAGAAAGAAATTAGCTGGACAACTAAAAATATATATATATACAAAATTAGCTGGGCATGGTGGCACATGCCTGTAGTCCCAGCTATTCAGGAGGCTGAGGCAGGATTGCTTTAGCTGAGGAGTTTGAGGTTGTTGTGAGCTAGGCTGATACCATGGCACTCTAGCCCAGGCAACAGAGTGAGACTGTGTCTCAAAAAAAAAAAAGAGAGAAATATTTAATGGTCATGAATAAAAAAACTCAATACTGTCAAGATGTTGGTTTTTCCCAACTTGATTGGTTGATTCAATGCAATCCCAATCAAACTTCCAGCAAGTTATTTTGTGGATATCTTCAAACAAATTCTAAAGTTTATTTGAAAATACCCAGAATAACCAATACAAATGAACTCATATGCAAAAAACAAACAAACAAACAAAATCTAGACCTAGACCTTACATCTTTCACGAACCTAATTATAAAATGCATAACTGTAACAATCCTAGAAGATAACATAGGAGAAAATCTAACTGACTTTGGCTTTGGTGGTGACTTTTTAGCTTGCCCTCAGAGACCCATCTCCTGGCACAGACTTAGACAAGACAACCCTTCTACCTCCACCCTCCATCTTTGCAGCCAATGGAGGTCCCACCACCAGCTGCTCTTTCAAAGCCAGGCTCTGCCTCATCAGGGTCTAGAATCTCTGATACAGAATCTGGGGCAGGAAGGTTTCAGAGGTTAGGGGTTGAGTCCAACACCACACAGGAAAGGGCTGCAAACATAGCCCAGAGTCACCTCTGGGTCCCTGAGCCAGTTGCCTCTCCTCTGACCTCAGACTTCTCACCCATCAAGTAGGTACATTAGCACTGAACCCACGGGGTTGCTGTGAGGATGAATGAGATGATTGTATACACAGTCAACACAGAATGGGCACCCAGTGCGTGCTCAGTGGGCATTACCCTTAGCCGCCC
>RJWJ010034766.1:0-17058 GCA_004363605.1 Indri indri | reverse complement strand
ACAACTAAAAAAAAATATATATATATATATATATATATATATATAAATAAAAATTAGCCGGGCATGGTGGCACATGACTGTAGTCCCAGCTACTCGGGAGGCTGAGGCAGAAGGCTTGCTTGAGCCCAGCAGTTTGAGGTTGCTGTGAGCTAGACTGATGCCACGGCACTCACTCTAGCCCAGGCAACAAAGCGAGACTCTGTCTCGATAAATAAATAAATAAATAAATAAATAAATAAATAAATAAAACTAACAATTAGTGGTTAAATCAGATTAACTTTTAATTTAGAAACCCAGCTTACATTAACAAAATTGTAAAAAAAAAAAAATCTGCTTTAGGTATATTCTAAAATTGACATATATTAGAGAATCACATCAAAAGAGACTCAGGTGTTGATCACAACAAAGTTGCAACAGATCCCAAAATAAATCCTGAAGCAATCTGAATCTCACACAAACCATCTGATCAACTCAAGGGGCAATTCTGTGTCCAGGTTCCTAATTGAAACCTTTTGTGCTTTCTACAGTGCTTCCAAAGACTCTTAACAACTTAGACAAAGTGGGCATTTTTAGATACATGTGAAAGATGAAAAAAACAGAATGGCTGACCAAAGATTCCACAGCTAATAAGTGTTTTATAGGTGGAAAGGTGGGAAAGTTGAGATACGAACTCAGGATGATCTTGTGATAATCCAGAGCATTTGCTGCTAAACTTCCTGTCCAAAAAGGAAACAGCAAACTGATTTACCAAACTATAGCACAAAGTGCTACATGGGATACACTCAAACTATTTAAAAATAATGTTTTCCCTCTCCTAAACTATGACATGCTGAGGCACCAAACTTTTCTATAGACCATAAAACATAGCATATAATTTAGGACAGTTATAAATAATGGCTGGAGAACTTAGGCAAGGAACTTAGAACATCTGGCTCAGTTTGGCGATAATTTATAGTATGGTTGCCTGACAGCCACACAGAACCCGTCAGAAATCAACCTCATTATTTTCTTCCCAAAGCTGGCTGCTTCTCCTTGTGTTTATGTCAGTGCCCAAGGCTCAGACACCTCACAGTTCTTCTGGACTTTGCTCCGTCCCACACCCCCACAACCATAAATTTATGATAAGGGCCCCTGACTGCCACCTCCTCTCTTGCCTGACTCCCTCTCTCAGTCCCTGCTGCCATTACCTTAATCCAAGCCACCATCGCCCCGTGCCTGGTTTACCACCACCAGTCTCCTCCCGCTCTCCCCCTCCTCGGTTGCTACTTCCACATCAATTCTGCAAAACACCAGAGGAAACTGTCCAAAATACAAATTTGATCATGACGCTTTATTGCTTAAAATCTTTCAATGGCTTCTCCTTGTCCTTCAGATAAACAAACCTCTTCCTATGGCCTCTAGGTCCTGCAGGATCTGGCCCCTGCCTACACTTCTCCAGCCTCAACTCCTGCTTGTCTCCTCCAAAGGCTCTCAGCCCCAACTGTCCCAACCTTCTTCTAGAAAAAGTTCCTGAAATGTTTGCTTCCCTCAGGTCTTCAACCCAAGTTGTTCCCTCTGCTTGAAATACTCCCCTGTCCTCGGTCACCCCTCACCTCCCTTCCTCTAATTCGTCAATGCAGTTTAGCATAGTGGCTGAGAGAGGAAGGTCATGAGACAGATTTGAGTTCAAATCTCAGGTGCTCCTCCACTTACTAGCTATGTGACTTTGGGCAAATTCCTTGACCCCTCTGTATTTCAGCTTTCTTTCAGTAAAATGGGGATATTAATAGAACCCACCTTATTGGATTAGGTGCGGATTAAATGAGTTAATTCAGATATACAGAGAAGTACCTTTCTACTCTTTCGTCATCATCTTTCTACTCTTCTACATCTTAAATTAAATGTTGCTTCTTCCAGAAAACCTTCTCTAAGCCCCTGAACAATGTTAATGTACCCATAGCTGGCTCCTAGTACACTTTTTGGAGCTGCTTATGTAATGTCTATGTCCTCTGCCAGACCAGTGGAGATAGAGAATTTATGGCTTTCTTGCTTATCACTATATCCCCACACCCAGCACTGGGTCTGGCACATAATCAGCACACAATAAATAATTATTCGTTGAATGAACGAATGACCCAATTCCACTGTATAATCTTTACAAAGGTCATTCAGATAGCCAACTAAAGTCTAAATTTCTTTTGCTTGAACCAAAGCCCATTTTCTTTCTTCTTCATCATTTGGAGGACTTAAAAAAACAAAAAACAAAAAACAACCTAACTAAAACACCTTCTTCAGTCTATCGGCTCTTTAAGAATCATCGTCAAAAAGTATCATTAATATTATTTTCCCAGTAGTTTTTTTCAAGTTCATATATTGAAACGCAGTAATGTTTTACAAGCCACCTCCAAGAAAAGAAAGCAGACTTAAAACTTTCTTTTCTCTAAATGTAATAAAAATAAACTAAGATATGGGGCCACTAAAAAATAAATAAATAAGAACAAAATACTATTCTCTCCATTATTATAGTTAAGTTTCCAAAGTCTTCACCTATACTTCTATGGACCTACTTAAACCAAAAACAAATTGAAATTCTACTATTTTTTATTTACCAACCCCATTCTTACTGACTGCCCTACCTTCGCCAGCCATCTCCAATTGGTGGGAAATACTGGATATGCTGTGTGTGGCTCATCACTGCATAACAACGTCCTGAAGTTCCAAGTGTTGTGTTTTGTTTTTAATCAATTTCAGAGGCGCACATCAGAAGTAGCCTATAGCAGAATCCCTATATAACTGTCAAAATTATGAGCAAATATTTAGTACAGAAATCACTGGAAGTTTTCATTTGTTTGTTTTTTTGTGGGGTTTTTTTTTTTAGAGCATTGGAAGTTTCAACATTATTATAAACCAAGCCCTGGGATCAAGAATAGATATCTGGCTAAACAGCCTGCTTGGATAATCCACTGTCTTCTTCTAGGGCTAGTCCAGTGTTTCCCAAAATGCATGATGTTAAGATCTAATTTGTTAAAAACGCATGGTCCCATGTTCTTCTCTTTGATTCACTAGGTCTGTAGTGAAGCCCTAGAATATATATTTAACAAGCACGCTGGACTGATTCATAGGGTCCATATGAGTTTGGATACTGCCATGGCATAAAAAGATTCCAACTTCCAAGCAACATTTGAGGAACTCTCCATCTTAGAAGCTCTTGTGCAAGTATTCCAAATTGCCTTAACGTCACTCTTATTCAGGAACTTTGGCAGTAAATTGGAAAGAACATGGAGCCTAGAGTCAGAAAACCTAGATTCAATTTCTTCTGCTATTTACCAGCTGTGTAATCCTTACGGCGTCACTGCAACTCCATATAGTCTTGGTATATTACGTGGAAATAACAAAACCAATCCTACCCTGCCTTGCAGAGTTGTTGTGGAAATCTTTCAAGAATACTTGGGAAGGACTTTGTAAATTAAGATGTCATCATTACAGTAACATTTATTAATTCAGGCTCTCTAATTCAAAATGTGTGAATGTTGTTGTCTAGCCCAACGTGGTTTTTTCCCCACATTATCTATAAAGAGATCATCACCTCCTTTCACATAACAGGCAATGATAGGCATTGAACACACAGATAAGCAGTAGCTCACTGATCCACAGCAAAATTATAAGATTGAATGTGCAAGATCAGGGGTGGCTGTTTACTGTACAAGCACTGTTTGTGACAGGACTGGGAGTCTCAGCTTTCACTAAAGCAAGGCTGCCAATATTTCTGCTGGAAGGTAGTTTGGTTGTAAGCGGTTCATGCTAGAGTAAAACCAATCTGGAGAATGAGTTTTCTAAATACTAGGAATGTTAAGGGAACTTTAAAACTGGTATTTAAATTTCTAAAAAATGCTGCGTCCTTTGCTGGCTACCTTGAGAAGCATACAGTAAAACAATACAACAATTCCTTGGCAATTCAGTGTCAACATAAACAGCAGTTTGGGGTATAAGCACAGCTGAGACTATAGGTAAGAGGTATTGGATCAACCAACTTAGCTTGTACCACTATATACAATGAAAAAGTGCCCCCAGTCTTAATGTCTATGCAGGGTGTACTAAGAGCACAGCATAATGGTGCCCTCAAGGGTGACAGAAGTACTTGTCATTTCTTTGAGAGTTCAGGCTCTTGTACAGAGAGGGCTGTTTTTTTCCTCATGCCAGTTCAAGGAATGTGGCATGAAGTCCAGTTCTGCCAGCATCCTCATCATTACTATTAATCACCTCTGCTTTTCCTCCTCACCAGTTTTCCCCTAATTCATCCCTGACAAATCTCTTCTTCTCTGTCGTCAGCCTGCTTCTCATCACTCCTCTCACTGCTTTTAATCAATCTACACTAGATGCATCCACCATCTTCTGTCCTTTGCCACTGACCTGGCTTGCCTGGCCGTTCTCTAACTGGATGCATCATCTTCAGCAAGTCATTACCTCTTCCAGCACATACTTCCCTAATACTTGAAGAGGTTGCTAACATCTCTTCCAGCTTTGCTATTCTATCATTATTCTCTTCTGCCTCCTGATGAATTTTCCATATTCTCAAGTTTCTCACAAAATGGCTTTTGCAAAGATTGTCAACCAACTATAGGATTTACTGCTTTCCATAAGGCAAATAAACTATATACTCAATGCTCTGTGGTTAACTTTCTATCAGTTATTGGCTCTATATACTTACCATTTGATGCCTTTACTACCAAAGATCTTCCAGGGAATTTGGTTCAGTTGTCTCCAACAATTCAACAAGTCTGACAGTTATAGAACACTTGGATTCATTGTATCAGGCCTTCAAAATTAAAAACTACATTTTGACCAACATATCCTAGAATTTAATTTTTCACAAATTCATCTTAGCCTTATCAATTAGCAAGGTTTTACTGAAACTTTAGTTGGAAAAATCTTTCTTACTAAAAGAAAACCTACTTGCAACAATTTTGTAAAGAAGACTTAGGGATGAGTAACAAATATATTACCAAAATTCTATTAATATTTAAATGTTTATTATATGTGGCAGAGTGTTCAGTTCCCTGTAACACTTTCCTAAAACCACAGATGAAGAAAGGTCAGCTTGTTACCAACGCTAGTCAAGGACATCTTTCTGATCTCACTGCATTTCACACTTTCAAAACTATTATCATGGCTGTGCTATCAGAACCCTGTAACCAGTCTTTGTCTAACCAGCCTTAGTTTATTTTCAGTCTAACCTTTTAAGATGTGTGGCACTTGAGGTTTTAAAACAAAGAGAAAAAATAGGTGTATAAATTATCTTACAAAGTAAAACAAAAAATACAAAACCAAAGCAAAAACACCCCACCCCTAGTTCAAACACACCAGAACTTCAAGGAAAAAACATTCATTCACTAAATATTATAGTACACTTTGGAACAAATGAGGTAATACACGTGTACACACATTTCTAATAAATTAAAGTGTGAAAAGGCCCACAAAAAAAGAACAAAACAAGTACTATCAGAGTTCCAAAAGTGCATAATCAGTTCGATCTGGGCAGCCTCCAAGGAAAAAATTCATAATCTGCATTCTGAAAAATAGGTAGAATTTCACGAACAGAAAGAGTGAGGAAGAGTGTGGAATAGGAGAAAGAGCACCTCGGGCAGAGAGAAATCAACATTCAACCACCACTGAAACCTGCTAAACGCCTCTGCATAAGCAAGGCCATGGAAGCAGGAAGTAGGAAAGCACAGGCTCATCTGGGACACAGGAAGTCATCCAGGGATGCATCCAAGGAAGGTGTATAAGGAGATGACACCAGAAATAGACATAAGGGCAGGATCAAAAAGGGCCAATGAGCTTGATGTTTGCAGAAACATTATGAAACTTCTGAAGTTTTTGTGTAAGATAAAAGGAAGGGGTAACTTGTTTGGAGGCTTTACTGGTAGATTAAATTTGCACAGGAGTGCATGTAAGATTTGGTAGGGATGTGATATATTGGGGGAACACAGATGAAGGGATGGATGTGAGAGAAACTGCAGGGGTAGATTCGGTAAGAGTTGGGAATTTCCTGTCTAGATGTGGAACGGAAGGTGTGATTCTAAGACTTAGAAATGAGGGAGCAAACTGGCCACTTGCTGCATTTGGCCCATTGACAATTGATTTGGCTAACAGAGTAAACTTGAGAAGTTCGCAACAACCTTAAAAAGAAAATTCCCATATGAAAACCTAAATTTGAGATTCTGGTGAAAAATCTGAGAGGACTGTGCCAACATTGCCTGAATAGTGTCCCAAAATGCATTTACACCTGGCCCACTTCACTCACCCACTTTACCTGCCTGAGACATTTGAATTTGCCATTCCTGATTTAGGGCTGCATGACTAGCAAGATGACATAATTAGTAAAAATAAGGAAGTCCGGAACAGGTTGGGGAGAACAGAAAAGCTAAATTCTACACATGCTAGCATTGAAGTCTTTGATAATCACCCTGAAGGGATACACAATAAATCATTAGAAATTTGAAGAAAAATCTGGAAAAGACGGATATAGATAAAAATAAGAATCATCCCCACAGATAAAAGTGACAGCAGATATAACAACAATAATAATATCAGCTAGCATTTCCATAGCATTTACTACAGAAATGTCAGGTACTGTTCTAAGTATTTCACACCCATTAAACAATTTAACCTCATTTAATCAGTACTTCAAACCTGTTATTATCCCCATGAGGAAACTGAGGCACACAGAAGTTAAAGTGATAGAGCTTATAAGTGGCAGAGCTGGGATTCAAAACCAGGTAGAGCATGGTTTCAGAGTCTATAGTAGGAGAACTTCTTTATGAGGTTATAGTCTATTTTGGTTTTAGATAAATACTTTCATTTTTAAAGGTTGAGGTACTGCTAATATTTCTTAGATTTGTAATAACTTAAGAGACCGCAGAAAGGGAAGATAACCCGCAAAAATACATTACCCCTTAATCTCAAAAATACTGGAAGCCGGATGCAGTGGCTCATACTTATAGTCCCATCTGCTGGAGAGACTGAGGCGGGAGGACTGATTGAGCCTAAG
This sequence comes from Indri indri, assembly GCA_004363605.1. NCBI lineage: Eukaryota > Metazoa > Chordata > Mammalia > Primates > Indriidae > Indri > Indri indri. The sequence continues at coordinate 10,028 of RJWJ010034766.1, read as the reverse complement.
AGTTAGAGGCCAGGTGGGGCAACAAAGCAAGACACTCCTCACTTAAAAACAAAACAAAAAAACTGGAGCCTGGGCACAGTGACTCACACCTGTAATCCCAGCACTTTGGTAGGCCAAGGCGGAAGTATTGCTTTAGGGTAGGAGTTAAAGACCAGCCTGGGCAACACAGCAAGACTCCCAACTCTGCAAAAAAAAATAAAAACATTAGCTGGGCCTGGTGGCATGCGCCCATAGTCCCAGCTACTCAGGAGGCTGAAGCAGGAAGATGGCTTGAGCCCAGGAGTTTAAGGCTGCAATGAGCTATGATTGTGCCACTGCACTCCAGCCTGGGTGACAAAGCAAGACTCTGTCTCTTTACAAAGACAAACAAACAAAAAACTAGAATACCTTACTTAAAAGATATTTTCATTCATTCAACAAATGTGTACTGGTACTATGTGTAGGCCCTACTCTAGGTGCTGAAGATACATAAGTGAACAAAAAAGACAAAGATCATTGCATTTATTTTACTTTACATTCTAATAGGGGTAGACGAACTAGAAACATCAAAAGTGAGCAAAGTCTACGGTAGGGGAGATGGTGACAATTGCCTGGACAAAAAGGAAAAGTAGGGTAGGGTCACGGGATCGGATTGGGGTGGGGAGAGAGGACTATGAGTTTAAAAGCAGAAGGGTTAGTTCAATTGAGAAGGTGATATCTCAGAGCAAAGACTTGAAGGAGGTGGGAGTCAGCCACAGAAGAAGAGAATTCTGTGAAGAGGAAGAGGCAAAGGTCCCAAACCATTGCTTTGTAGCAATGCCAACCCTGTTCAAGGCACAGCAAGAGGTGAGTGTGGGTGGAAGGGAGAGAGTAAGAGGAAAAGTGGGCAGAAATAGGTTAGAAGTAAAAGGAGGCAGGAGACAGGTGGTTTAAAGCCTTGTTTAAAGCATGGGACAAATTCTGTGTTTCAATCTGAGTGGATGAGAATCTGCTGGAGAGATCTGGGCAGAGCAGCCCATGAGCTGACTCAGGTTTGTCAAGGATCACTCCAGCTGCTGTGTAAGAACCAACGGTAGGGGAGCCAAGGTGGAAGCAGAGAGATAGGAGACTGTTATTGTTATCGTGGAAGCAAGAGATTTTGGTGGCTTAGAAATGATTGGATTCTGGATATTCTGAAGTTAGAGGCAGTGGGATTTCTTCACAGACTGTATGTGGAGAAGACTCAAAGATGACTCTAAGGTTTTTTACAAATGTAATTGAAAAGTTACACATAACCAAACTTTTCTAAGTCTATTCTATCTTAGATTCACTAAGGAGAACCAAATATAAAGGAACTCCTTAGTAAATCATTTCAACCAAGCAAGGAATTCTTTTGCAGTTGCACTAATCACCTCCTAACTGACCTGTTCATAACTTCAGATTTTCAATAGTATAACTGTTAAGTGAACTACAGTCAACAATCCCTTTTCATCAAATAAGAGTAATTTATACAAACAAAAGATGTTCTTGGCTGGGAGTGGTGGTTCATGCCTATAATCCTAGCACTTTGAGAGGCAGAGGCTGGAGGGTTGCTTGAGGCCAGGCGTTTGAGGTTGCAGTGAGCTATGATGACACCACTGCACTTTAGCCAGAGTGACAGAGTGAGACTCTGTCTAAAAAAATAAAAATTAAAAAAAAAAGGCTCTTTTAAGTAAATCTTACTTGATATCCATAAAAACACACAAAGGACTACACTAGAACTTCATTTACATCTCATTTCCTGGTCATAAGATTCCTGATGAAGAAAATTATGCTCAGAGGTTAACTATCTTGGCCAAAGGTCAAATGGCTTAGTAAGCAGCAAAGCTGGTCCTTGCCCAGCTGACTCCAAAGCCAATCTGTTTGTTAGCTGTACTGTTTCCCAATTTAATACTCTTTAGGTACACTAATTGTTCAAATTCTTAAATTGTCTAGCCTTTCTTCCCTTCCTGCAATGACTACGTTATTTGAATAGAAATAACTTCACTTAATGGTGGCAAAGATAACTTTCCAGAAACTGGATAGTCTCCCTGGAATTGCCAGTTAGAGATAAGGCAAATGCCTTGTTTTGCTAGACAAAAATCAATAAATAAAACAAAGCATTCCTTGTGATACAGATCTGTGGCAGGCTTTTCAAGTATCACACCATGGTATTATGTTACCATGAGAAGCAATAACCCAGTTTCAGGGTTCATTCAACAACCCTATCACTCGGTCCCTGGTAAGAGAAGAACTTCTCATACCATAGTGATTAAATTCTTCCCCCAGAGAGAAATGGCCTCTGAGAGGTGATAACCAAGAAGTGCACAAAAGTGGCCACCCTTACTATAAAGTATAAAACTGCATTTTTTTTAAAGGCAATTTTAACTGAGATTATATGAATGACTCATACTGGTATATCTCTGTATGGCAATGTTTTCTCAAAGGAGGCAGGCAAAAACTTCAGGGAGGTCACAGAAACAAGAAACTCTGTTCATAGTTGCAAACTCAACTATGTTATCCTCCTGCTTAAAATCCCCTCAATCGCTTTCCATTGTTCTTAGAATTAAGATTAAGGGACCTGCTTGCTGGCTGGCCTCTTCCTACCTCTCCAGTCCCATGGCACATCGTGCCCACCCTTTGCTGCTATAGCCACTCAGGCCTCGATTCATGAATGCCCTGCTCTTTCCTGCCTCTGGAATTTAGCAGCTGCTGTTCCCTCTGCCAAGAATGTTCTTCCCTTTGCTATGCCTGCCACTCTTCACGTGGCTAACTCACACTCCACCTTCAGATCTCAGCTCAGTCATCACTTTCCTGGGGCAGTTCTAGGACTTTCCCACAGCACAGTTTGTTCACTTGATTACCGTTTGCCATCCCTCTGGGCTATCATAAGGTAGGCACTCAATGGTATTTTTGGTGGAGGGATATACTTGTACCCTCCCCCAAGCCCAGCAAAGGCTTTTGCTCACCTTGCCTCCGCAGCTTTAATCTCAACTATCCCAGAAGATATGCATGTGAATTGCTACGGTTTGATTTTTTGCTAAGGATGACAAGAGAAATGAAATAAAGGATCCACTATTTTTAAAAAAGTTTCAACTTATGCTTATCTACAAATAACATTTAACGGCATTGGAATTGATTATTCAAATCCATTTACCCATGTATTCTGAACTTATAAAGTTCATTATCTAAATCTTCTGACAAATTTTTTCTGAAACCAAAAGAAACAAATTATCCTCAATTCAACCAACCAAAAAAATCAGTTTTAAAATACAACACTCTCCGTTGTAAGCAGCAATGGTAATTTCAGTTTTCTGAAGGCGTAGTCACCCAAATATTAACTTTTTCTTACTAAACTTTATCCTGGCAATTAGCTAAAGTGATTAGAGCATAATGAGACTAAGGCTAATAATACTACTAATAATAACAAGTTATTAAGCACTATGTACTATCTGTTTTACACAGAATAAGTATTCTCACTTACCCTTCACAATAAGCTTATGAAACCTGCTTCTCTAGTAGAGAAGCTAGAATTCAAGTCTAGGTTTGGGTCGCCAAGATCTCAGGTTTGACCTCTAAATAGGAAAGTTAGTGTTGCACAGAAAGGAAGGAGAAGAACAGAAAAAAAAACAGGGCAGGGGAAGAGATGGGGGCTGATAGGGGCTGAGGGGAGAAGATATTCTAATTTGGGGAGTTCAGGGGCTGAATCTATAATCCCAGGAAACCTCCCTCTTTGGTTTTTCCTCCAAATCAGGTCAAGCAATGCTTTTAGGTCTAATCCTTCAGCTGCATCTAGCACTTTAAGGTTGCCCTGCCAACTCCCAAATCTGGAGAACTTGTTCCATTTAAGCACACGGACTCCCTTTTGGGAGCTGAAGTGCAGAATGAACAAATATTCAAAAATTTTTATGACTAAGTTTATTTGTTTCTCTGCCCTCCCTCACTTGCCCTGCCTTTTTGAAAAACATGGCCTTTGTAATGACTACTGTGATCAACATCAGCTCACCAGCAAGAACAAGTATCTACACTCTAATACTAGAGTTTCCTGAATGTCAACAGGAGCATGTTACATTTACCAAGTTGACCCTCCAGAGAGTTGTTAAATCCATTCAAGAATGCCAGAGTGATAAACAGAAAATAGCATTCAAAGTTAAGTCCAGCCATTCTGATGACAGTCAAACCCTTTGCTTTGTTAAGCACCTCAGTGACTTTCTACCATTTTCTCATGAAGTAACAAGATTCATGGGTGCAAATTTGAAGAAAATCCCAAGCTACTTGACCCTAAAATGTGCTGACTATTCTGCAATGCTTCCAGAAAAGCCACACATGTGCAAATTTGAAAGTGTGCCTTCAATCAAAAAGCTTTTAATAAAGTTCACAGAGTATAAAGAAATCCACTCCCAAGTACTTATCCTGTCTGTAGACCAATCACCAACATACAGTGTGTGGATGTTGCAGAATAGATGACTTGGCTTCAAATCCTGACTCTGCAATTCACTAGCTATGAAACCATAGACAAGGGAAGTAACTTACTAAAGCCTCAGTGTTCTCCACTATCCACTGAGGATAATAGAGCACAGATCAAAGAGACATTAAAAATAATCTGTCAAGTGTCCAGCACACTTCACGCATTCACTCAATAAATGGTAGTGATGCTGGGCATGGTCACTCACACCTGTAATCCTAGCATTTTGGGAGGCCAAGGCAGGAGGATCGTTTGAGACCGGGAGCTCGAGACCAGCCTGGGCAACATAGGAAGACACTCTCTTTCTAGGAGAAAAAAAAAAAACAGTCTTATATTCAGAGAGGGTCTGAGGCAAAAAGCAAATAAATAAATGGTAGTTATTAATATTTCTTCTGGGTTTACCAATTTAAATAATTAACATTTCATACTCTGAGCTAGCCTGACACCATGGTACTCTAGCCCAGGTAACAGAGCAAGACTCTGTCTCAAAAAAAAATAATAATGATTAACATTTCATATATAATTTTTCAAATCATGTGATACCTCAAAACCTAAAGAAAGGCACCTACTATTAATAGTTACTCAAACAGTCTTCAGCCATTTGAGGTAAACCTTGTGCAGTTATCCAATGTGAAAACAGAAATTGTGATCATACTTGTGATTTTGAGAATCCTTTGATTCTTGGAGGTTGGCTACGCAAAGCATGTTTTGATGAATGGCTTTTCTAGAGGAGAATTTCACCACACTACTCTCTTTTTAAGAACTCATTAGTCACTGAATTAGGAAAACCATGGAATACTACAGAGCCAAATGAGTTCTATCAACACCCAAAGCTGCAACATCTTAGAGATTTACTAATGTAAATGTGCACAGGGCAAAATGCAGATAAGACCATTTGTGAAACCTAACCTCACTCCACAGAATGGAATATTATACAGCAATAAAAAAGAAATGGAAGTACTGATTCCATGCTACAATGCACATGAAACTTGAAAACATCATATTAAATGAAAGAAGCCAGTCACAAATCTACATAGAAAGTAGATTAGTGGTTGACTAGGGTTGGAGTGGGTGGGAACTGGGGAGTGAGCCCTAATGGGTACAGAGTTCCTTTTGAGGAGGTTGAAGATGTTCTGAAATTAGATTTGATGATGGTTGCATAACCCTGTGAACCTAATAAAAACCATGAATTGTACACTTTAAATGGGTAAATTGCATGGTATATTAATTACATCTCAATAAAGCTGTTTAAAAAAATCTAACTCATTGATTAGTGAATCTTTTATTATTTGCTGCCTGGAGCAATATCCTCTCCATTCAAAACTAAAAATAAGTGCTCAGAGTGCTGTCTTGTGTTTACATTTATAAAATATTTTGACTTTGGAAGTATACTTACCTTGCCTTTGCGTCTATCATCTCCACTTTATTTTGACAGCAATTATTTTAGATGAACTCCAGTAATGGAAACTGCTCAAATAAATGCAAATTGTATCTATGCTCAAAGCAAATTCTACAGATTACATTCTTTATTGCTCTACAGCAATGACTGTTCTTTGCTTTATTTTGTACAAACTGCCTTTGTTAGCAACCTTCTTTTGATTACTTGCTACACTGACCTTCAAACAACTGACACTCTACTTTCACAGGATCTTTTTGTTCTCCTAAGAAATGCAGGACATACCTATATAACAATGATAGGTAAAGGAGTCTTACCTACTAAATTGGCTATACCCGCCTGCTAGGGGTCTAGTTAAACCAAGCTGATTCACTTGAGGGGGAATGTTCCTGGAAAGAACTCGGAAAAAGAGATGACCTAGCTCTTAATCAGAAGACAGAGATAAATTAGAGTATAAGCCAAGTAATAGACGGTCTTAAAAACCTAATGAGACTAAGAAATCTCTTATCTAGAATATTTTTACTAATTGCAAAGCATACCTGTATTTCAGGTTTATTCAGAGTTTTGTTCCTAAGTTTAGAAGAGCTTATCTGATCAATATGCTAGTTACTGTGGGAAAAGACAAAAAGTGAGAATCCATGGTCCCTGCCCCTCAGATCCTAAAATCTAAAATAAAGATCCTAAAATAAAGTGGAGATGATAGATGCAAATTAGACTCGCATGAAGAAACTAAAGAATAACAAGAATAAAAACATGCTATCAATTCAACATGTTAGGATAGAATACTTAAAAATATTTAATTGGTTATGGAGAAGAAAATATTAAACAAACATTAGTACTAGAAAGGAGGTAATGCCTCCCTTAATACTGCTTCACACTAGCATTTATTCAAAGGAGTCTGCATGGGAATATACAGAGCCTAGAGAGTAAGACAGCAATTGTATAGGGGGAAAAAACTTACTAGTGCTATTTATATACAACAGTTAATTCCAAAATCATAACTTTAGTTAAACAAATTATCTATTTTTAATCACATTTTAACCCTAACTCTTCAAGTGTCATCTCTGCTAGTTTGTTTTTTTCTAACTATTTCAGTTTACCCCTCCAACTGATACAAAGAATCTGTTTAAGATGAGCTGCTCTTAATTTTGTTTTTGAAAGGAGTCCCTGAATCTGGAGAGATAAAGAAAGTATATTCTTTTACCATCCAGGCCACTTGTAATATTATAAGTAACAATTTGATCACTTCTGCTTAAACACTTAAAAAAGAAAGATTATCCAACAGTCCACGGTAAACTGAACCCATCAATATTTCACTTCAATTATGACAATATGATCCTCTCTGCTGTCCCAGCGTTCTAGTTCAAATTTTGTATCTAAATCTTATAGAAACACTTCCCCTGATTTATCCACTATCCCTCCTCTGGGGCCAAATCTTTTCAATACAAATGTTACTTATGAGATGACAGCGTCACATCACTCGACTTTTACTATAGACTCATATACACATGCCTTGGACTTACCATTTGAACAATTAGCCAGTAGATCGTTAGATAGTTAAAAAAAGTAATTATTAATAACATCAGTCTTTGCTTGCAAATTACAAAATGTAACCTTGATACAATTCCCTATGGCATTACCGTCTTGTATAACTACTGCAAAAGTTGACAAATTTTCCAAAGCTAACAAAATGAACTTGGGCAAGTCAATTATGAAATCATACATAATCTTGATTATAATCAGGCTGAACACTTCACTTCCTTTACCAGAGAATATCAAAAGATAACAGGTGATTGTGAAACAGAAGTACTATAATGTTAACAGTGGCCTCACATAATGGAAAGATCTCACATATATATGCATTACTACTTGAGATGTTTTCTTTTAATGTTTATGTTAACATAAACCCAAAAGGTTAACGTATTAAGTTTTCCCTACTAAGTTGTTTAAACGTTTTTGAATGAACAACATAAAGAACATGGAGTAACAGTATTCATGTATCTTACTTGAACCTAGTCTGCAAGCTATGCCTAACCACCCCAAAATTAAATAAAATGCTTAGGAAGTGAACATTAAATTATAAAACATCAAAATCAATAATCACATTAGAGAACAACCACAAGCATATCATAAGCAATCACTTAATAAAAAAAAAAGCCAAAAGAGATGAAAAATAAAGCAAAGAAGGAAACAAAAAAGGCAGAAAAAGTAGAAAAGTGAGTGCAAAACTTCCCTGCTGGTAATTTTCCCAATTTCTCCAGTCTGACCTTTGTCCTTCATTTTTAAAATCCTCCGACTAGATAGAAAAAGATCCATTATGTTTAGCTCATCGTTTGTGAAGATACTTTTTCCTACAAACGTCCTTCTGCAAAAAGTAGTGTTTTTGCTTTCTACAAGAGTTATCGCTTTGCGGAGTGGGACTCCAGAACAGTTTAGTGAAGATTTTCTTTTTAAGGGCTTTGTAAATTACATGAAATAGCCCAAATCCATGTAAGTGGGGAGGTAAGGTTCCACAGAGCAAATGACTTTTGAAATTCCACTCACCTCCAAAAAGCCAAGAGAAAACTATGCATCCTTAGCGCAGGGCCAGTATTCACACCAAGGGAAAAACTTTATTTTAAAAACAGAAGTGGCGAACCAGGTGGGTCGCGTGTGACTAAGGAGGAAGCAAGGCGACTGACTCCGGGCCACGAACCCGGAACGCCTAAAGAGACACAAGCTCCAGGGACTTAAGTTTTCTCCTGCACCCACCAAGCAGCACTTTAGATTCCCGGAGTTGAGCCGCCAGTGTATTTGATATTTTAAAATTCTACAAGTAGTCTAAGCAAGCCGTAAGATGACTAAGGGAGTCAGGGCGGCTACGCGAGACGCGAAGCCTCAGAGAGGAGAAGAGAGCTGGGGAGGGGAAGGAAGGCCAAGCGCCGGGCCCGAGCCGCGAGCGGCGAGCCGCAGCAGGAGGGAGGCCGCGGCGCTGCATGCAACTCACCTGCCCATTCGCCGAGCCCGGGGCCAACCTCCGCCTCGTTACCCACGCCCCAGACCCGAAGGGCCGTGAACAGCGAGTACGAGATGCGCAGGACCAGGTAGGCCACGGTGCCTGCGCCCACCCAATAAAGGAAGCTGGCGGCTGGAAGAACGCTCTCCATGGCTTTCGACTAGGCCTTACTATCTTCGTGAATGAAGGTAGTGAAAAATGAATGAATGAAGCAAGAGGGAGGCGGAGGCGCCGGCTGTGACGGTGAGGACGGTACTAATAGGCGCAGCTCTTACACCACTTTGGACCGAAACCCCGCCCACGGCGCCATATCCGTGTCGCCATTGGTGATTGCACGTAGTGCGTCAGGCATTGGCTGACTCCATTTCAGTGCCCCGCCCACGCCTCCTCCAGCGCGCACCGCGCTGGGTTTCCCTTCTGAGGCGGTGGATAGCCCACCTGCCAATCAAGCTTCAGTCCCACCCAAACGCGTCACCACTCCCCAGGATTCCGCCAGACAGCGGCTTGTCTCACCCCACCAAAGTGCCCCGGTCTCTCATTGGCTGCAGCTGTCCTCGCGACTGCGGAAGCCTGCGCTCCGAGTGGCCAATCACACGCAGCCTGCTTTGAGCTCTGGTTTGAAGAGGGAATGGGGTTAGTGAAGCTGCTAGTGAATGGGAAGGTGGTAGTAAGAAGTGGGCGTGGAGCCTTGGTTTTGTTTCCCCCTCTTTATTAAACACTAATATATCACTAAGTGTGTTGTCATTTGTCCCGTCAACTTTTCCGAAAAGGGCTGGCAGTCTTCTGTCTCCGTGCCTTCCCTGTCGCACGCATTCGCTTGGGTTACACTCACTCAATGCCTGAGGGCCCTCTAAATGCCGGACCTCCCTTCCGCGCTGAGCGTTAAACAGCACTGAGTCCCCAGTGATTTGGAGTTCAGGGCAAATAACTTGATGGAGTCAAATAACTATACTAGGCAATGGCGTAAGAGCTGTAAGATGAATGAAAAGTAGACTATAGAAACACAGCTTACTGAACAATTAGTTTTGGAAAGGGAGTCTATCTTTTGATTGTTCCTTAAAGGAGGATAGAGAATTTGACTTTTCTTTTAATTTCCGTTTGGTGCGGGGAGGGGATTGTGGAATGGAGTTTCGAGTGGGTACAAAAGTGTGCAGTCATGAGAGCTACCTCAGCAAAGTTCCAGAGGAGGAAGACTA
>RJWJ010034765.1:0-17017 GCA_004363605.1 Indri indri | reverse complement strand
GTCCAAGACTCGTCACTTTGTGAACCCACCCGCGCAGCGCCTGTCTGCTATTTATTTCCCTCCCATCCTCTGAAACTCAGCCACCTGTTTTCATGCCAGAGGTGCCAGGACCGCCGGCCCACGCCGCTGCCAGACGCTTCCATATTTCAGAGCCCAGAGGCAGAGCGGGAGCAGGAGCCAGGGCCGGCCGAGCCCGGTCGGCTTCCCCAGGGCCGACCCATTATGTAAACCCCAGCTGGGCAGACAGTCCCCGGCCAAGAGGCCCAGGCCACCGTGTAGTGCTTGGAGCGGTGATCTGTTGTTGCAGGTGTAGCTCTCAACGCTGCCGAGAGGCGGGTGTTACTTGGCAAGACCAGTTCCCACTGCGTCTGCTGCCGCCTCGTCTAAGAGCAGAGAAAGATACTCCAATGAGGTACCCATGGCTACCACTCCTACTCAGAAAAACGTAAATCAAAAAGTATCAAAGTTGAGTTTTTATTTTAAAAATTATATTTTTACTTTAGATGAATGCCACTTTCTTTCCCCTCTTCTTTTACTATAGATCTCTCCTTTTCTCTCTCTCTCTTTTTTTGCAAACAGTATTTGCCATTAAGTTTTCTGTTTTAGTTGGAATTAGCATCTGTGAGCCTGGAACCTCATGCCAATGCTATACTTAGGACCTTTTCATTTCATTGAAAAACATGGTGTTTTCTACTGGCTGCATGTGTAGTGAATAGCAAGCTCTTTAAAATAAATGCAGAGGAAAGGAGGAATTCTCTTCCAGATGGGGAAACTGAGGCAGAGTGCCATTGGGTGATTTTTTTTCCCCCCTCAAGTTATATAAAAGAGTTAGAGCAGGGCTAGGCTGAATATCTAGAGTTCATTTTGTTAGCTTTGACACTCACTATCTGGGTAATCATTTATTTTCCTTGAACATTGATAAATAAGAGGCAGGGTTACTAAATGAGTAATTGAATGAGATTAAGAAATATGTCACAATTAGAGGAGATACATCTCATTGTTACCATAATAGCTAATGCTAATGAGACATAATGATTGACTCATGGGGACCCGAGCAGGTCCCTGTCTCCTGGTTTCAATACCCTCCCTCGTCTACAAAAGAAAAGCGTCTGAATGGGTCGTCTTTAATGGTTTTCTAATTTTAAGTGTCATATTCCCCAAATAAAATAGACTGAACATTCTCTACCCTCCCATGCTAGGTGCTTTATCTTCCTCTGCTTGGCTTTTTGGGGACCGCAGGCTAAAGGGAGGGGTGTGTGTTGGGGGCTGAACCACTACAACACGCGTCAGAGCCAGGCGCTCTACGGAGGGTGCAGAGACTGGAGCCTGGAGTGAGTGCCCCTTTGCTCCTGTCAGGAATAACATTAGACATTTAATGGAATCACGTATCCTTACAGGTGGATTAGGAACAGGATTCATTCCTTTACATTTATCTTTTGGCTAAACTGTGCGCCGTGAACTGAACATTTGCATTCTCCCAAAATTCATGTGTCAAAGCCAAAATCCTTAATATGATGGGACTTGGAGGGGAGACCTTTGGAAAGTGGACTTCCCAGCCTCCGAAACTGAAGCAATAAATATTCATTGTTGAAGCCCCCCAGTCTGTGGTAATCTTGTTCTAGCAGCCCAAGCTAAGACACTAAATCAACCAATATAGGAATTCTTTTTTCTCTTTCTTTAAGCTACCCAGAATATACACAAACAATGCTGCTGTTAAAATTGAAAGGGCTCTTGGAAACCTGAGAACACCATCCAGCTAAAATAAACAGCAAATAAAATAACACGGCTTAGCAAATACTTAGAAACGTAGCTCTAAATATTTATTTCCATCAGTTTTATATAGCAAGTAGAGGGCAAGATAGTTCACATTCAAGAGACAGTTTTTCTTAAACAAAAACTTGTAAGAGAATGATGTGTAAAAACAAATAACATATCGGCATGTTTATTTCTTTGAGGGAAAATGGAATCGGGGCTATTGAGAATAAACACGATGAATCTAACTGCGCTGCTTGTTTGTGGGAATTTCTGAGCTAGATAAAATGATGTGTAAACGGACTAGTGATGTCGGAAGAATAATGTTAAGGTAACACAAGTTATTGTAGAGACCAGCAGGTTTATAGCAGCCATTCCTGCGCTGTTCTAAAACTGCTGAGTGCACGGGAGTATCTTAAACCTCTCAGTCCATTCCTGTCTGGGGACTGGCATCACCAACTCTGGTGACCTTATTGGCACTCGCTTCCCCGCCATCTTGCTTGGAGCTTCTTCCCTTTGGCTCAGGGACTTCTCCCTCCACAGGTACCACTTCCAGCTGTGGTCCCGGCATTCCTCCCTTCAGTTCTGATTGGTCCTGCCAGATCTCGTGTAGATTTCCATTGCGCCATGTTGCATTCTGAATGGAGCGACACCTGGTCAGAACCAAAGCAGACAGGACACACGAGGTGGCTGTCACTGGGAGTCCGTGTAAAGAGAAAACACGCCAACACCTGCTATTGAGGACTTTGGGTTAGCCTCACTGGGCTTTGGTTACTTTTGCTGTAAAATGAAGGGGCTGGACCAGGTCATGCGCAAAATCGTGTCATCTTCACCTTCTGCCTTCAGATGCAGATACTTCTGGAACTGCCAAGCGATAAACGCAAAATGATTCATTCGGGGTCCCCAGTGTATTTCAAGTTCCGATGTCCCGGGCTCAGGGATTCTGAGGAAGACAGACAAGTTCACGCCTCTGTGGAGTTCGAGGTTTGGAACAGGACACAGAGAGAAAGCACAGGCTGGGAGAGGGTGTGGTTGACGCCGTCAGAGAACTTTGCCAGGGCGGTCGTGTGAGCTCAGATGACTGTGAAGGCAGGAAGGAGGTCGGGAAACCGTTCCAAATACAGAGCGCTAAGCTTGGAGGATGAGGAGCATACACAGGGGCAACCACATTTGTGATGTTTTCTATGGTGTTGGGGGGCTGCGAGGATCCCCCCGCCAGCAGTCTTCTCACTGCGCTCGGTCTCAGGCACAGCGCGGGCGAGGTGGCAGTTTCTGAGAACCCACAACAGAGAACACTTGGGGGGTCCTGGGAGCCCCACTCCCTTGTTGCTGTGCTGGACCAGTGTCCGACCCCATGCCTGTGTCACCTGTTCCCTTCCCGCCTGCTCCTGAGGCACAGGAGTGTGAGAAAGCCTGGGGACGGTCACAGAATCTGCCACGGGCCCACGGCGGCGACAGGGCTGCTGCTGGCATTTGGCAAAACCGACGTCATCCTTTTCCTGCCAGTGCCTTGGCCTCTGCCTTAGCTGCAAATACCTTTCCAGCAGTTGCCTCTAGTGGAGACCGCTCTCCCTTTGTTGGGCCCCCGTGGGGCCTCTATCTTCTCTTTTATTTCGGTGTGAGATTTGCTCGAGGGCTCAGTATGTGAACCCTCCTGTTTCCCATCTCCTGGTCAGTCGCTAACAGCGTCAGATGCCGCCTTGCCTTCCCCACGCTGACGGAACCACATCTCAGGCGTCACATGACCGATCTCCTTGTCCATGTCCCAGCCTCTGCCGCAACACTCTGTGGCCTCTTCCTCTTTTACAAGGCGCTGAGTCCCTTTGCTTCTTTTGTGTGATTCTTTTTTTAACCTGTCCCGTGTCTTTTGATGAATTCCTTTCCTCTGCCAACTCTCGGACGTGCCCTGGGGTGCCTCCCGGATCCTCTCCGCGCCCTCCCTAGTGACCTCACCTGCCTCTGCAGACATGGGTGGCTCTGACTGTAAATCTGCCCTGTCCACCTGCATTTGGGTGTTCCGACATCGCCTTAAACGCAGGAGTTAAATCAAGCTTTCCATCTTCAAAGTGTCTATATTTTATATTATAGTGTTTGGGATTAGAGATCTGGAAAGAAAGGAAGGAGAAGTTCTAGCACCATCCTTTGCCATTTCGGTTGTTGCAAACAAAGGAGAAATACATATATATATACATATATATATATGTACATCCACCTACCCACACACACGTGTTGGGTGCATTTCATAGGAAGCCAACCCGAAATCAGTTTTCATTGACACAGTGTGCTTCCTGAAAATTCCCTGTTAATCATATTATTTTCTCAAAACAACAGCTGTGTTTGTGCAAGACCCAGTGTCCTATTGGCTCACTGGGAATTTCCGATTATATAAGTTGAGACTCCCATGTACGAGGTTTATTGACAGGCCCATTAAATAACTTCGCTGAACTGCGAACACAAAATTCCCTGTGAATACATTTCTGTGTGCTTTTTGAAAACGTATTTTATTTGGAATGTATAAGGGCAATGTGGAAAACGCCCTGCTCCAGGTAGCTGAGTGTGAATAAATGCCTGAGTGCTGCACAGAGACTCATCCATCCTGTCAGGTTTCCAGCTGGAAGGCTGCCTCACGTTTCCCGAATCTTTCGGCCGTGGTGTTAATATGCGCTCTATTAATGATAACAAGCAAAAGATCACATGCTACCAAGTCCAGCTTGTTCCGAAGGTCCATGTGGAAAGGTATAGAAGAAACGAGCCTTTCCCTGGGAAGGCAAACACAATTTCAGGCTCAGCTCAAGAGCGAAGTGTATTTGCTTTTGAGCCTGGGAATATTCTAGAAGCTAAAAGTTCTAGAATTTGTAGGTTACTACCTGTCCTTTTAATCTCTTTATCTAGAAAAAACGACAACAGCATTTTGAAAACTGGCAATGAAGAAGCATAGGCTAAAACCGTGTGTATCATTAAATAACAGTAGCATTAGGAATTGTTCATGCCATTTGCCCAGCAGAGAAAATGCTTCAAAGCAAATACACTCATCCGTCCATTCGGCGAATATTTAGCACAAACTATGTGAGAGGAACAGGGCTTCTTTCTCACCCAGCGCTGGAGATACTGTTTGACGTAATTAGTTACGATAACGGGCGCGACGGCAGCCTGGCTCGCAGAGGGGCAGATAAAATGGACAGGGCCTCACAAAGGCAGGCATTGTTTCCAGCCTGGGGCCGGGTCCAGGTCTTGCAGCGCAGGGCAGGTTTGGAGGAGAAAAAAACGTCTAGGAGCGTTTTATGTAATAATTTATTCTTCATAAAAACGCTATGAGGAGAAGGAAAATAAGTAGTATAGAGGACTTCTAGATCACTCTCCTCCTGACAGCGCTCACATCTGGGGTTAGGCTGGCCTGGCTGCAAGGCCCTTCGTCCCGTTCATGACTCTGGGATGCTCTGGACTAAACGAGGGCAGCTTCTACGGCAGCTGCCGCAGCTGCTGGGCCCGAGCAGGTCAGAGGGGCGGCCGCAGGGCTGTCTTAGCCCCCGGAGGCCGTGGTTTCGGCACGGCCCATTCCATGCAGACGCGGTGTCCGCCGGAGGGAATGTTGTGCTGCTCTGGCCGCCAGGCAGGGTGGGAGAGGGCAGGGACTTCCGATGGCTGGACGTTTGGGGGCCACATCGGGAAGCGCACCTCCACCTTCCAGGTGTTTCTTGTTGGATGAGGCTTTTTTTGGACAGAGACGTGGCTAGCGAGAGGAAGAGTATGGGGCCCATGGAGAAGCCTGGGGGCTCCCCTGGGCCCTGCGGGGTTTTTGCTTGTCTGGATTCCTCAGACCCCGGGAGGCCTGGAGACCTGAGGCCTGCTCCTCGGCTTTCTCCTCTTCCCCGGAAAGGACACCCTAGGAAACGTCTCCCGGCCAGTAGTTTTCTGAAGCAAATCCCTGTTAGATGGGAGGATGCGGAAGCGCATCTGGGCAGGGGTGCGGGGCCTGGAGCACCGGCGGGCGGGGAACGTGGTGGGGTGTCACCACGTCTGATCCGGCCCCAACCCCCAACCCGGGCTCCACACACAGAAAGGGAGCGAGGCGGAGCTGACATGCATATTTAGTGGCTTTTAAATGTCACTTGTCTTCTTGGGAGAGGCTGAGACAATGCAGCTCTTGGTGTGATTAATGAGCCGCTGGGCTGCACCTGGCCGGGGGTGGCGGCAGAGGCAGCCTTCCCAGGCTGTGCTGTGGTGGTGGGGGTGCTGCGCCCGGTTTCTGCGGAGGAGATAAGCAAGTCCCCAGGACAGCTTGGGAGGGGCACTAAGAAATGAGGTAGCAGAGACTTGAGACGGGGTCACATGCACGAGGAGAGAGTCCTCCAGGTTGGCGGGAAGGGAGATGGGGTCGGTGCAGCAAAGAACACAATCACCTAGACCCGGGTGCGGTGACATCCCTGCAGTCCCAGCTACTTGGGAGGCCGGGACAGGAGGACGGCTGAAGCCCAGGAGTCCGAGGCTGCAGTGAGTTGTGATCGTACCTCTGCACTCCAGCCTGGGTGACAGTGAGACCCCGTCTCTGAAGAAAATAAAACAAAAAAAAATACCACAAGCCAAAGGCGACAACCTTGGGAAAAGTCTCCTGTGTCCCTGGCCCGCCTCCCTTGCACGTCGTTAAGCACCGAGCTTGCTCAGATGAGCGAAGGCAGGTCCAGCTGGGAGCTGCCCGTCTTCGGGGAAGGTAACCGGTTTCTGGGGCTCCCCGAGGATCTGCTGGACGGCCCCCGACTCGTGCCTTCCCGTCCCCTCGTCCGTCCCCTCCAGCCGGCTCCGCAGTGGGAGAAGTAAGCGGCAAGTTCCGGATCATCAGGGGGCTCTCGACAGATCCCCACCTGGCTGAACTCCTCCGAGTCCCAGACACCGGGAGCATCTGATGAAATATGAAATCTAGGGGCCCCCGCTATTTAGGAAAATAAAACATCACGGCCCTGGTGAAGGCCGCGAGCCACACTCTTTCACCAAAGCTTCCAAAGCAGCAGCGCCTGGTGCCGTGGGCAGGTGGCAGTATTTAGCACGGAGGCCAAAGCCGTTCCCAAGACCTCCCCACGAGGCCGGGGTCAGGCGAGCCCACCCTTTCTTGCTCCTGAGGTGGCGATGGAGGCTCCCCCGCAGCGGGCGCTGACGACCCCCCAGTGGTGCAACACCAGGCCTGAGTGAGTGCTCCCGCCCCCGCCCCCGCCCCTCGCTCGGCCCTCCCTGAAGCGAAGCCGTGACACCCCTCGTGGCCGGGCCCTGCCAGGGTTACCCCCGACTGGGCTGGTAACACAGGGAGAGAAAGCCCAGGTTGAGTGGAGCCTGGCACAGTCCCCACGCGGTAGGGTCTGGGCTGCGGTCGCCACCGGCGCTGGGGAAGAATGGAGCTCGTTGTGCGGGGTGGAGGGGGCGGCCCAGGAGGCGTTAAGCAGAGAAAACGGGTTGAAATTCAAGTGGAGGCGATGCTGGCAGCCCGGCGCCTGCTGTTAGACAGTGCGATGAACTCTGATAAGCAGAGGCTCCTTCCCACACCCCATCCAGCCTGGAGACTCTAGCCCCCCGTGGAGAGGGAAGAGCAGGTGGGGAGGGGTGCGGGGAGCTGGGGCTGGCGGGAAGCGTGGCCAGAAAGGCAGGAGGGGGCCGAAGTTGCCCAGCATCCCCAGGTTGGCCCACTCAGTCTCTGGCTATGGGGCGTAAGGAACGTGTGTGGGGACGGCTGCAGCCTGCAGGGCCCTGCCGCAGGGGCGAGGGGAGGGGGGGCCCACGTCCAGGGTGCTGGGGTGGGACGCAGAGCCTGCAGACAGACACTGTCCTGGGACACTGTCGGCTGCCAAACCCTCCCAGACCAGCTGTGAGAAGCCTTCCCCCGGGAGATCCGGCCTGGCGAGCACCCTCATTTCCCTTTCTAGGCCAGGAATGGGGGCGACTGCCCTTCCTGGTGTTACTCAGACTTGCGTGGCAAACCTCAAAGTCCTGCGTGTCCATGCACAACGGTGTGACCGTGCTTAATGTCACTGATGGAATCTTATTATGCAAGAATATTCGATGCCATGGGAAAGTGTTCATACCCATTGAATGGAAAAGAAAGCAGTATACACACCCTAGGAAAGACCACAAGAAATGTGCCAAAAGAGTAATAGTGATTATTTTTGGGTGGCAGAGATATAGATGACTTTTATTTCCTTTTTTATATTTAGTAGTAGGTAAAATTTCTACAATGAATATATAGGACTCTAAGTGGATATATATATATATGTAACTTTTGTAACAAATGTTACACATATATTAACAACTTACCGTTTCTGTATCCGATGCCTGACTTACCACACACGGACTCCACCCGAAGGATCACATTTCAGGCTGCGTGGGTGGGTCCATACCTGATACTCTTTTTGGTTTTGACTAGTGACACTCTCCACCTTCACTGAAGGTTGTCACTACTGTTTGTCTTCAGTTTACATGTCCTCAGGATGAAGTTTTCCTCCACCCAGAACCGGATGGCCTCAAAGAGGCATAAGACGTTTTATTATTAATTGAGACAGAAAATGATTTTGAACAAACCCTGCAACTGGGTTGTGAACAATGATGAAGTTTGTCATGCCGCCAGGCTCAGCCCCAACCCTCCCAACCACTCGCTCCTGGTCACTGATGGAGCATTCCTGGGGAAAGAGGACCCTCGTAGCTCAGGAAAGGCACAAAATGATGTGGGAACAATATTTATGATTCACACTGCTTGGGGGTGGGGGAGGGCAAGGTGAGTTTCGTGCATAAGCCAGAAATATCTTGAAGTTCTAAGAAGCTGAGGGTCATTCTGTTTCCTATTATTGGTACATTTGGGGTATAAATAAAGACAGATTATTTTCCATTTCCTGTCCTTTGACTGAACCAAGCCAGTGACAGCCACCAGCCCTCGAAGATTCTAAACTTCCCTTTATGCCTCCTTTATCTGGAGGCTGACTCTCAAGGACAGGAAGCATCAGGACAGCTCCAAGTCCCCAGGGGTTCCAGGCTGTTCTCAGAAAACTGGGAAAGATGTGCACCCCAAGGAGAATGCTTTGAAACACAGGCAGAGAGGGACGTCTGGGGCGGACACCCCAGCAACCTACTCCCTGCCTTGTGGACGTCGCCAGTGGCTCCTCACCTGAAGGACGTGTCGTTTCATGGCTGTAAGGGCTCCTTGAGGAAATGCGAGTCCTCGAGAGAACATTCTTTGCAAAGGATGACACAGGATGATGTTTCCTTCCTCCCCTGCCCAGCGAAGGGGGCTCTGCAGCCAGTTTCCTGCCCTGGCCGTCCTGCCTGGTGCTGCTCCACGGCATTCTCAGAGACCTTTGGAGGCACACTCAGGTCAACTTCTGTTGGCCAGGAAAGGCACCCTAAGCATTCCTAAGCTGGGGGTCTGGAATGTTGCCCAAGAAACCTCCTGAGCCTGTGGGGTTGGGGGAAAAGGTAACAATCACCATGACAACGGAGTGACACCAATGCTAGGATCTCAGCCGTGTGACCGCCTTCCTCCTGGGGAGCTGAAATCCCCTCATGATGCCATCTGTTACCAGGAAGCATGAAGGAACATGAAAATAAAGCACACAGCTCAAAATTATGTATGTCGTGCAGGAGTGGTGCTTTGGGGACAGTGAATCGAAATCCGTCAGAGGCAACTCTCAGGTATCCGTGGCACCGGGAGCCCAGAGGAACATCCTCAAGCCTCCCAGCACAGGGGACGCGACTGAGCTTTCGTTTTCTCCCCCAACATGTTTGCCAGAACTGCCTCCAGATGAGTATAATCGGCTGGTTCATGTTCCCCTGCAGGACCAGAGCAGTGGTTCAAGTGTCAACAGCAGGTTAAGTCCGTGTAATCAGTGCTCGAACAGCCAAGAGCTGGCCAGATCCCATCCTTCTCCTGGCTCCAAACTCACCCAGCCACCCACCCACTCATCTCTCTCTGACTTGTCGGATTGTTTCCTTTCATTGGCCCAGTCTGGGGGAGGGCTCTCACAAGGTGTGGGGTATCATCAAATGATCAACAGGTGTTCTCAAAATTCCAGCTGCATATAGGAGCTCCCTCTAAGGAAGCCCACCTGGGGGCAGTGAACCCCAATGCAGATTCAAGCTAAGGGCATAATAATTGCCCTTAGGTTACTCTGGCTCACTTTCTAAATCCCATCACACCTGGGCTGGGGAGTACCGGGTGGATCCAGCGTTCCCTCCTTCCCCAGGTGCAGCGGTTGCTGGGACGGGATTAAGGGTGGGGCAGCGCCACGGTGGAGTGCCCGCCCCGTCCTTCTTCCCAGGTGGGGCAACTGCTCCAGCCAGCACCAAAGCAGGGCGCCCCTGTCCCGAGAAGAGCCAGAGAGCCTAACCATCTACCTAACACAACCACTTCAGGAAAGGTCAGGAAACCAGTAGAAGACCAAGCCGGAGGTGGGCATGGCTCAGATGGATGCTCCTGCTGCCGACACACTGTTTCTGCACCACATCCTTGCATAGACGCGGCCAGCCTGTGAGCCGCGGTGGAAACCTCAATCCCTCATTAGTGTTTTCCCTGGAGCTCTCTCACTTTGCAGTAGAACTCATGAGTCCGGCACAGCCCTATGGAATCTCATTCATCAGAAATCACTTTAAGGCTAAGCAGGGCTCTGCCGGGGCGGCGTGTGGGCAGATCAGGTATCCGGTGGTTGCAGACTGGGATGAGCTTTGCACAGAGAGGCAGGCGGGGCCTAACGTCTCAGGAAAGAACCAGGGGTTTCCATTATCCTGGGCTTCCTGGGAAATGCAATCTGAAGCTCAATTCTCATTAAACACAAGTGATACTAATACCTCTGACAGGTTACATCTTAAGTGATAATTAAAAGCATATTTCCTGACGCTCCGCCGCTGTGAAATGCATCCCTACTTGGGCCACGGAGGGGGTCTCACGCTGAGACCCAGTGGGCAGTCACCGGCCCCCCCAGGAAGCTTCCTGGTTCCTGGGTTGTCACTCAGTGTTTTAATCTGATTTTCTTTACTCAAGTGAAATAGAACCTGGCATTGGTGCTTTGTCTCTCCAACTCCACCAACGCAATCGGTTAAAAACCAATTAACACCATCATACGCCGAAGCATGAAGACTTCATTTTGCACTAACACAGCCTTCAGTTCTATCCATGGACGGAGTTTATTAATCATGAACCGCATCCCACTAAATTTTATAAACCTCTGCAACGCAGGAGGACGCGGCAGCCGCGATGTGAAGTCCTCCCTTCCTGTGTCATGCGGGAAAGAGTCTCGGCGTCTGGGGCCGTGGAGTGGGAACGGAGCTGCCAGGGACCCCGAGGGCACGGACTTTCAGGAAAGCGCGAGAACTTTTACAATGGCCAGTAACAGTCACTGATTTGGCACTTTGGGCATCAAGTTGTCAAATTTTATCCCGAAAACTTTCTGTTGGGAATAACAGGAATGTTCAACATCTCTTTCTTTTGAAAGACGGGACTTATTGATCCTTAAAAATCCTTAAAGCACAGGAATAAGCAACAAGACCAAAAGAACAAAAAAGACATACCCAAGATATGTTACGTTAGTTTCCTAGGGCTGCCGAAACAAAGTGCCAAGAGTGTGGTGGCTGAAAACAACAGACATGTATTGTCTCACTGTTCTAGAGGCCGGAAGTCTGAAGCTGAGATGCTGGCAGCGCTACGCGCCCTCTGCCGCCTCTGGAGACCATTCTTCCTTGCATCCTCGGCTTGTGGAGGCGTCACTGGGACCTCCGCCTTCTCACAGCCCCCTCCCTCTGCGGCTCCATCCTTTCCTCTTCTTATAAAGACACCAGTCGTACTGGTTTGGGGTCCACCCTAAAACCCATCTGACTAATGACCCCACCTTACTTAATTACATCATCAACAACCTTATTTCTAAATAAGGTCATATTCTGAGTTACTGGGGATCAGGATATTAACACATCTTTTTGGGCGACACAATTCAACCAGTGAGATGTGGAGAGAGAGCTTAGTCAATAAATAATGTTGGGATAACTGGCTACCCACGTAACCACTAGAAGAGGGTGAATTAATCCTTAATTCCTTACTCTGCTGCTTACACCGAAATGCCAAACAAAGTTTTAAATGTGAAAAATCATTCAAGTATTAGAATGATAACAACCAACACGTAAATCTTATGGGCAGTCATGGTTTGAAAGTGCTTTATACGTATCTAAGTATAAAGCACTGGAATCCTCACAACCCTGCTGTTATTTCCATCTTACAGCTGGGGCAACTGAGGCATGAAGAAGTTAAGTAATTTTCCCGAGATCACGCAGCTGGTAGGTGCCAGAGCTAGAGTCAAACCCTGGCGGTTTTTCTCGAGAGTCTATCCTCTTAATCAATTTCATAGGATCTGATCGTAGGTACAGTCTTGGAGGAAGGCGATTCTGATGTCCATGTTTACTTTGTGCTCTTACGTAGTGTTTGGAGATTTTATAACGGATACGGATGACGTTAAAATTAATAAGAAAAGAATCTGCTGTCTCTCCCGTTCCTTTTTCTTCTGCCCTCTGTGGCCTTTGGTCCCACGTACCCCCACTCGGCAGGTGGAGCTCGCAGACAGCAGGGGGACTCAGCCCCATCAGGGTGTTTTCCTGGTTCTGAGCCAGAGCAGTAGTGAAACTGTGTCCCCTGGATACTTGGTACTACAATAGAATCGCTGATTAAAATGAGCCGTGAGACCAACCGGGGATTCCAAGGTGGCCACGCCTGCCACACTCTGCTTCTGCCAGGAGGGGACTCTTTCTTCAGTGACATTTACAAGCCCCAGATGGTGGGTGGCTTGCCACTGCCAAGAAACTGAAGAGCTCTTAACACTCAAGTTCAAATTAAGTTTCTGAATTCCTTGGCGTTCTTTTGTAAAGAGCAGGGAAGTGTGCAAATCACTTTCTAAAATCTTGAGCCACAAAACTTCGCCCCTGTGGGTCCCCTTGTCATTACTCACTGTTCTTCCCACTTTCACTCCGCTCCCGACAGCAACTCAGATCGCGCGGATGGGAGGACCCCGCAGCCAAAGCCCTCAAAAGCCCTGCAGGCTCACAACATCCCCGCAGCAAGGAGAGGCGTAGAGCACATCTGGCGCTTTCCCTGTGAGATTGTGGGCCTGGTTTTAGCCAGAGTTAAACTCTCACACATAAAAATCGGAATATCAGTCCCAAAGGATCCTTGATCATTTTCCAGCCTGACTCGCGTCCTGCTGGGCAAACCGTCCAAGTTGGCCTGCCCGGGCTGCAGGGCGGCTGTGTTTTGGAAACACCGCAGGGGCCATGGCAACAGCGCTGAGAGCTTCCCGCCTCCACGCCTGGCGGAATGCAAGTCCCCAAGGCGTGACTGTGCAGGACCAGCCACGTTCAGGAGCGACCTCATTTCAGCAAGGGATGAGCCTCCGTGTCCTCCGGGTAGTGAATGACTCCACAGATCCCAGGGCCACAGCTACGGTCCTGGGGAACGAAGGAGGAATGAGTCTCGTTTGTTTCAGTTCTGTACTCATCTGAATAGAATATATAGTTTTGC
This sequence comes from Indri indri, assembly GCA_004363605.1. Lineage (NCBI taxonomy): Eukaryota > Metazoa > Chordata > Mammalia > Primates > Indriidae > Indri > Indri indri. The sequence goes on along the minus strand of RJWJ010034765.1, from coordinate 3,738 downwards.
TTCTCGGTTGAGGAAGAGAACTTATGTCAAACTTTCGCTCCATTCTTTGTATGTGACGTCACCGAGTCCTTGCTGCCCATACACCTGCCGTTTGCATGACAGTGCGTGACGCACTGTGGGATTTTCTCCTAAGAGATGCACCATCTCTGCTCTCAGGGAGTTCACCTCCAAGAGTGGAAAATATCAAATGAGGCTTCTCCTTGAACCACAATCTTTACTTTAAAATTATGGAGGGAGCAAAATGGTGTGCCATTTTGAATTAAAATTTTCGCATCTTCTAATCAATCACAAAGCCGCTATTTGTCAACTAAGGATGGAAAAAGAAAAATCTGTTATCCATGAATGGATACCTTGTGGCCCCTGACGGGTGGCATCCGCTTGCAACTCTCCTGCACCTCGCATAAAACCTAATCGGGGTGCACATCACGGCCACAAACTGGCATGTGCTTTGGACAATACAGAGAAATTGTAAGATCAAATTATTAAAACACAATTTGAAAAAGAAAGCTTGACATGAAGACAGCACATCAGATTCTAAACCAAAAAGAACTGAATGTTGGATCGTCTACTCTTTCAGATAGGTGATATGACCGTCCGATTCCTCCAGAATTCAGTTATGGCTCTGGTTCATCTCAGGTATTCAATCCTTTTCCTTCTTGTCTCCAAGGTGCCCACAGCTGCTGAGCACATCGTGGTCTGCTTTGCACTTCTAATCGGGCACATTCTTCAAGCCCTTGAGGAAGGACGGAGCATCTGCCACCCACTCTGCCAAGGGCATTGCTGAAGCCAGCGGGGAGCAGGATTCTTAAGTGAAGAGATGGAAGAAGAACACAGATTTCCTTCACACTGGGCTGTGCAGATTAAGAAAGATACATAACCTCCAGTCCACAGAGAAAACAGAGCCTGTGGAATTCAGTGAAGTCGCCTGTGACAAATCATAGGCGTTGCATTCGAGAGAGCTGGAGTGCTTTGTTGGAAGGACTTTTAAACTCCTTCCACACAAGTAAATTCCAAAGCTCACCCTCATTCGCTTTGCTAATTCTGTCCAGTATTAGCTTGACCTGATAGTGACTTTATTCCCACCCACTCCCAGTTTTTAGAGCAACTTGAAATAGCCGTTCCTTTTACCCTCCCACCATCTGCTCATCTCCCCCAAAAAAGGAGACGGAGAAGGGCGCCCAGCCGGATTCCATCCACTCCGTCCCTTCCCAGTTTCTCCGTTTCTCACCATCCCCAGAGCTCAATGCTCCAGTGTGTGTCTTACGCTTAACTCTAAGCAATTACAAAATGATCCAATTCTTCCCATCCCCAGAGGGAAGCCATGATGGCACGAAGATCATAAAAACAAGAAGACAAAACGTGACATTTATTTTCCTGTCTTCGAAGGGCATTCGAGTGCTCAAGTGAGATGTCGCATTTTTATAATAGGTCATGGGGCTGCAGTTTTCTTCCGTGTTGATGTGTAACCCAGGGAGACCAACTTTACGGTGATGTGCTGAATGTATAATCAATGCCCACTCTGTGCAAGGCATTGTGAGAGACGCCAAGGGCTTATTATCCAGCTGCGAGGCAGACACGCACACGAGACAATTAACTCATGATAGGAGGGAGTACATGTGGGGATCTGGCAGTGATAGAGAGAGTAAAAATTCAGGGAAGGGAAAGAATATTGTGAACTAGAGCAGCCAGAGAAGGCCTGGGGTCAGGGAGGGTGGTTGAGCCTTGAAAGATGGTAGAATAGCAGCAACCCAGAGGAGAGACAGGAATGCTCACCAGCCAGTGTGAAAAGACGCCCCTTCCTGGGGCAGACGCCAGGCTGGCACTGCAGAGTGTGAAGACATCATAGCATGGTGACAAAGGTAATCTGCTCATCAGAGTGTCCAACTTCCATCAAATAACGACCCTGCTTCCCTATGGCTTTCTGGGGAAATCCCATGCAAGGCACTCTGAGGCCAATTGTATTTTCCACAAATGGACACAGCCAGATTTCTAGCCCCATATGCTCTTCCAGAACTTTGCCACTGCCCCCATCAAGAGGTGGAGTCTATTTTCCCTTCCCTTGAATTTGAGTGGGCCCTTGAGGCCCCCTCAATGAATAGACAGCAAGGGAGGTGCTATTGGCAGGCTCCTGAGGCCAGGTCTGTGCATCTGTCTCTCTAAGGACACTCACCATTGGAATCGGCCGCCATATTGTTAGGAAGCCCAGGCTACATGGCGAGTGTCCCAGCAGACAAGCCCAGCCAGGTCCTAGCCAAAAGCCAGCATGAGTCACCAGACGTGAATGGCTGAGCTTTCTGGTGATTCCAGCTGCCAGCCTTTGAACTGCCCTGGCTGACAGTGAGTGGAGCAGAGACAAGCTATCCCTGCGAAGCCCTGCCAGAATTGCAGAGTCAAGAGCAAAATAAATGCTTTCGTTGCTTTCAGCCTCTACATTTTGGGGTGGTTTGTTACACGTACTTGATACATGGAGCCGATTCCATAGCAACCCTTGACTTAGTCTTACTAAAACTCCAGCAAGAAATCAGAGCACCTGAAAAGTCAGTAATGTTAAAGTGACATTTTCACTGAATATATGCTGCCTTTCAATTTCAATGATGCTGATAAACTCATTTTTCAGGTTAGATTTCCCACGTAGGCTGCATTGGGAAGAGTATGCTGCTTCCCTTTATCTAAACTCTTCTTCCTCCTCCTGTGGCTCAGAGAGACAAGCGTGGAGTTAGCGCTTTTTCCACATTACTGATGTGGCCTCACAGCATGACCAATTTCTAGGGCTTAGATGTGTCTTCAGAGGCAGAGACACCTATCCTCATTTAAAGACAAAAACAAAAAAATCCTTCCAGTTGCAAGTTCTGTGTCCTTCCATGTTCTGATGTGTGACGTCACGACCAGTTGTAAACGTTCACCATCTTTCGTCATTTAAGTAAGGTGGGCGCAAAACATCGGCAAGGTTAAGAGGGGGCCCCTGGCAAGTGTCATGGAGCCATCCCTGACGGGCAAGGTCTGTGTGGGAAGCTGCAAGTTAGTTCATATTCAGGCCCCACCTAAAATAACAGAATCCTCTTCCATCTAGGACTTCCCGGCATGCAATTCACCGCTGGGTTGGCTGAGTTTGCAATTCTCCACTCCCTAGAGCGCTATACGTTTTTTTCTTTTTTTAAGACCATTTGACCCTCTTGACTCAACAACAACAGATTCAAAAAGAAAGTTAAAGGAAGCTTGAATTAACACTTTTCAAATAGAGTTATAAATAGAAAACAGGCTAGCACGGTGGTTAAGGGCTTCAGAGTTAGAGCCATGTGGTCTTGAGCCCTTAGCTTGGGCCAAATTTCTGAGACTTGGAGAGCCTGGCTTCTTTCACCTTTAAGATGCAGATAAGACAACCTACCTCATTGCATTGTTGTGAACCTTAAATGAGAAAATATTAATAGCACGGGAAAAGCACCAGGCCTGGCCTACAGTAGGAGCTCAGTGGATGTGAGCGAGTATTGCTTTGAAGCAGAGATGAACTGCTGGGATGTCTTCAGGTCCTTCGTAACTTTCTACAAGTCCACCTTAATATCCAGTAACACTAGTGTGCTAAAGGGTAAGTGGGTTCCAGAGTATTTCAGGGGTGTGATCACAAGTTAGCCAGGCCCCCGTCAGATGATAGAGTTGGGAGTATTCTCGGAAAGGTCGCACTCGGCCATGGTAGAAGTGCTCCCTTCGCAGGGAATAAAATAAAAAATAGACTCGTCTTTC